>JAVDOI010000012.1:16111374-16113874 GCA_032191485.1 Leptoclinus maculatus
CCTCTCTCTCATGAGTCTCCCTCTCTCTCTCTCCCTCTCCCTCTCTCTTCTCACTACTGCTCCTCTCCCTCTCCTCTCTCTCTTCTCTCCTCTGCTCTCTCCTCTCTCTCCTCTCTCTCTCTCTCTCTCGCTCTCTCTCCCTCCCTCTCTCCCTCTCTCTCTTCTCTCCCTCCTCTCTGGGGTGACAGCACACAGCATGGTGTCCCACATAAGCCCCCGCCCCCCCCCTCCTGAGAGTTAGACTTACAGCTCCTCTCTCCTCGGTGGCCTTGGCCGGGATCTCGCCGGGATCTCCTCCACGCAGTCGGCTGGAAACCAGCCCATCTGGCCGCGGGCGCTGCCCTCCCAGAATCCCCCCTCTCCGATGCTCAGGACTGGACCGAGGGGGGGGGGGGGGGGGGGGGGGGGGAGAGAGAGAGAGAGAGAAGAGGAGGGGGGAGTCGGGAAAGTGGTACAAAGATAGTGAGAATTGTTTCGGTGTCCACAGATTATTTGAAGCTCTTAACTTGAATTAAACAGTAAAACAACATAAAGACAAACATCATATCAACACCGGAGCAGAACCAGAGCGGAGAACAAGAATACAAGAGGAGACAACAACGGACCAAAGGGTGTAAACAGTGAAGGTGACCCCTTTATTTGACTTTATTTGACTTTATTTTACTTTATTTTACTTTATTTTACTTAATTTTACTTTTATTTTACTTTTATTTTACTTTTATTTTACTTTTATTTTACTTTTATTTCTGTCATTAAGGATGTTTTGTCGTGATTTTTGTTCAGTGAAACAGCAACTGAAAAAAAAAAGTAAAAAGTAAATAATAATAATAAAGTAGTTTCCTGCTGAAGTGACGGTAATGATTCTGTATTTACTCATCAATGAAGGCTTCACATGCAGCACGTCTCAGTAACGTTTGGAGTCCTTTCAGAGCTGCAGAGTCTCCACAGGAGGTTCTGCTCCTCAGGAGGGTTCTGCTCCTCAGGAGGGTTCTGCTCCTCAGGAGGGTTCTGCTCCTCAGGAGGGTTCTGCTCCTCTGGAGGTTCTGCTCCTCAGGAGGTTCTGCTCCTCAGGAGGGTTCTGCTCCTCAGGAGGGTTCTGCTCCTCAGGAGGTTCTGCTCCTCAGGAGGGTTCTGCTCCTCAGGAGGGTTCTGCTCCTCAGGAGGGTTCTGCTCCTCAGGAGGTTCTGCTCCTCTGGAGGGTTCTGCTCCTCAGGAGGTTCTGCTCCTCAGGAGGGTTCTGCTCCTCTGGAGGTTCTGCTCCTCAGGAGGGTTCTGCTCCTCAGGAGGTTCTGCTCCTCTGGAGGTTCTGCTCCTCAGGAGGGTTCTGCTCCTCAGGAGGTTCTGCTCCTCAGGAGGTTCTGCTCCTCAGGAGGGTTCTGCTCCTCAGGAGGTTCTGTTCCTCAGGAGGGTTCTGCTCCTCAGGAGGGTTCTGCTCCACAGTAGGGTTCTGCTCCTCAGGAGGTTCTGCTCCTCAGTAGGGTTCTGCTCCTCTGGAGGGTTCTGCTCCTCAGGAGGTTCTGCTCCTCAGGAGGGTTCTGCTCCTCTGGAGGTTCTGCTCCTCAGGAGGGTTCTGCTCCTCAGGAGGTTCTGCTCCTCTGGAGGGTTCTGCTCCTCATGAGGTTCTGCTCCTCTGGAGGTTCTGCTCCTCTGGAGGGTTCTGCTCCTCTGGAGGGTTCTGCTCCTCAGTAGGGTTCTGCTCCTCTGGAGGGTTCTGCTCCTCAGGAGGTTCTGCTCCTCAGGAGGGTTCTGCTCCTCTGGAGGTTCTGCTCCTCAGGAGGTTCTGCTCCTCAGGAGGGTTCTGCTCCACAGGAGGGTTCTGCTCCTCAGGAGGTTCTGCTCCTCAGTAGGGTTCTGCTCCTCTGGAGGGTTCTGCTCCTCAGGAGGTTCTGCTCCTCAGGAGGGTTCTGCTCCTCTGGAGGTTCTGCTCCTCAGGAGGTTCTGCTCCTCTGGAGGGTTCTGCTCCACAGGAGGTTCTGCTCCTCAGGAGGGTTCTGCTCCTCAGGAGGGTTCTGCTCCTCTGGAGGGTTCTGTTCCTCTGGAGGGTTCTGCTCCTCTGGAGGGTTCTGTTCCTCTGGAGGGTTCTGCTCCACAGGAGGTTCTGCTCCTCAGGAGGTTCTGCTCCACAGGAGGTTCTGCTCCTCAGGAGGGTTCTGCTCCTCAGGAGGGTTCTGCTCCTCAGGAGGTTCTGCTCCTCTGGAGGTTCTGCTCCTCAGGAGGTTCTGCTCCTCTGGAGGGTTCTGCTCCTCAGGAGGTTCTGCTCCTCTGGAGGGTTCTGCTCCTCAGGAGGGTTCTGCTCCTCAGGAGGTTCTGCTCCTCAGGAGGTTCTGCTCCACACGAGGTTCTGCTCCTCAGGAGGTTCTGCTCCTCAGGAGGGTTCTGCTCCTCAGGAGGGTTCTGCTCCTCAGGAGGTTCTGCTCCTCAGGAGGTTCTGCTCCTCAGGAGGTTCTGCTCCTCTGGAGGTTCTGCTCCTCAGGAGGTTCTGCTCCTCTGGAGGGTTCTG
>JAVDOI010000012.1:16118874-16146374 GCA_032191485.1 Leptoclinus maculatus
CTACTTTAATGTTTCCTCCTTCTTTAGTCACGTCCATGCTACACTTATAGAGCTACTTTAATGTTTCCTCCCTCTATAGTCACGTCCATGCTACACTTATAGAGCTACTTTAATGTTTCCTCCTTCTTTAGTCACGTCCATGCTACACTTATAGAGCGACTTTAATGTTTCCTCCCTCTATAGTCACATCCATGCTACACTTATAGAGCGACTTTAATGTTTCCTCCCTCTTCAGTCACGTCCATGCTACACTTATAGAGCTACTTTAATGTTTCCTCCCTCTTCAGTCACGTCCATGCTACACTTATAGAGCTACTTTAATGTTTCCTCCTTCTTTAGTCACGTCCATGCTACACTTATAGAGCGACTTTAATGTTTCCTCCCTCTTCAGTCACGTCCATGCTACACTTATAGAGCTACTTTAATGTTTCCTCCTTCTTTAGTCACGTCCATGCTACACTTATAGAGCGACTTTAATGTTTCCTCCCTCTTCAGTCACGTCCATGCTACACTTATAGAGCTACTTTAATGTTTCCTCCCTCTTCAGTCACGTCCATGCTACACTTATAGAGCGACTTTAATGTTTCCTCCCTCTTCAGTCACGTCCATGCTACACTTATAGAGCTACTTTAATGTTTCCTCCTTCTTTAGTCACGTCCATGCTACACTTATAGAGCTACTTTAATGTTTCCTCCCTCTTCAGTCACGTCCATGCTACACTTATAGAGCGACTTTAGTGTTTGGTTTGATTGAACACCTTTCAGTGCAAAGAAATGACTCAGAAACAAATGAAAATGACTTTTCATACGAGGTCGAGCAACAAGGACGCAGTTTGAGGGTGGGGAGGGGGGGAGAGGGGGGGAGAGAGAGAGGGGGGGAGAGAGAGAGGGGGGGGGGGAGGGGGAGGGAGAGAGAGGGAGAGAGAGAGAGAGAAGTAAATGGAATGCAGGAGAGAAGGAGAGGAAAGGAGAGCGACAGGGAGGAGGGAGAGAGAGGGAGGTAAAGAGAGAGAGGGAGGTAAAGAGAGAGAGGGGGGAGAGAGAGAGAGGGAGGTAAAGAGAGAGAGGGAGGTAAAGAGAGAGAGGGGGGAGAGAGAGAGAGGGAGGTAGTAAGTGGGTCACCTTGTCCCGTAGACTGAGCTCCTGCTCAGCCCTCTTCAGGTCTTTAGAGATCTAACCTCATTCACTAGTGAAGCTGCTCCAAAGAAACACCACAGAAGAAGAATACAACGGTGTACTCTGAGCAGAAATACTCTCTGTACCACCAAGAGGCACAATACTGTAGTACTCAGTTTAAAAAACTCTGTTCTGCAATGACTACCATTCGATGAGAACATTCACGTCAGCTGATCAGGTGAACACGGAAGACAGCAGAACTTTCAGAAGAGTTTGAAAAATTAGAACTTTTTCCCAGAAGTCAAAGTTTGTTTGCTTCAGTTGAAAGTCAACGGTTGTGGCGATGAAAGAGTTTAACGTTAGGACACTCTGTCAAACACACACTCTGGTTCTCCTGCTCTACAAACACTGATGTTCAGTTTAACCGGTTTAAAACACATTCACTATTGTTTTACCGACTCAGACAAAGACGGAATGTTTTAATGTCTCACTAAGAAGAAAAGAGCAACTATAGACCTCCACCAAACGGGTGAGACATCCATTCATGCTAAAGTATCACAATATATATATATATACATATATATATATTGTGATACTTGTGAAGATATGAACTGTTATATTATAACAACCACTATGAAATTAAAAGTATTATTGGTACTATAGTATTTATAAAACATTTATTGAAACTTGTTTTTCCTCATTAACATGTTTCACTGTTGTTGTGACACAAAGCCCCTCCAGGTCACATGACCCCCGGACGACGAGGTCGTCGGCTGAGATGGAGGAACAGTCGGCCATGTTTCCCTTCTTGGTTTTTTTATTTTTTTTGTCAATTACCCAGGTGGCTTTGAGGTGCTAATTAGACAGCGTTAATTAATACCAGCTGTGCATAATTTGTGCTATTATTGGATGATCACCCGAGACAAGGAGGGAGAAGGAGAGAGAGGGGGAGGGAGAGAGAGGGCGGGGGGGGGCAGTACAGTGCAGACACAGTCTGATCAACACCGTTTACATCGTACAATTAGTCCAAAGTCACTGTGACTCATTTACACCATGAAACCAGAGGAACACAGGTAAACATCAGCCAGGTGTACAGATCGTCCTTCATGATGTCAAAGTGAATTCATTCTTTGAGAGTCGTGTTTCATGACTTCATCATGTCTGTCATGACTTCATCATGTCTGCCATGACTTCACCATGACAGACATGACTTCACCATGTCTGTCATGACTTCACCATGTCTGTCATGACTTCACCATGTCTGTCATGACTTCATCATGTCTGCCATGACTTCATCATGTCTGTCATGACTTCACCATGTCTGTCATGACTTCATCATGTCTGTCATGACTTCATCATGTCTGTCATGACTTCATCATGTCTGCCATGACTTCATCATGTCTGTCATGACTTCACCATGTCTGTCATGACTTCATCATGTCTGTCATGACTTCACCATGTCTGTCATGACTTCATCATGTCTGCCATGACTTCACCATGTCTGCCATGACTTCATCATGTCTGTCATGACTTCATCATGTCTGTCATGACTTCATCATGTCTGTCATGACTTCATCATGTCTGTCATGACTTCATCATGTCTGTCATGACTTCATCATGTCTGCCATGACTTCATCATGTCTGTCATGACTTCATCATGTCTGTCATGACTTCATCATGTCTGCCATGACTTCATCATGTCTGTCATGACTTCACCATGTCTGTCATGACTTCATCATGTCTGTCATGACTTCACCATGTCTGTCATGACTTCACCATGTCTGTCATGACTTCATCATGTCTGTCATGACTTCATCATGTCTGTCATGACTTCACCATGACAGACATGATGAAGTCATGTCTGTCATGACTTCACCATGACAGACATGATGAAGTCATGTCTGTCATGACTTCATCATGTCTGTCATGACTTCATCATGTCTGTCATGACTTCATCATGTCTGTCATGACTTCATCATGTCTGTCATGACTTCATCATGTCTGCCATGACTTCACCATGTCTGTCATGACTTCATCATGTCTGTCATGACTTCATCATGTCTGTCATGACTTCATCATGTCTGCCATGACTTCATCATGTCTGCCATGACTTCATCATGTCTGTCATGACTTCATCATGTCTGTCATGACTTCACCATGTCTGTCATGACTTCATCATGTCTGTCATGACTTCATCATGTCTGTCATGACTTCATCATGTCTGTCATGACTTCATCATGTCTGTCATGACTTCATCATGTCTGTCATGACTTCACCATGTCTGTCATGACTTCATCATGTCTGTCATGACTTCATCATGTCTGTCATGACTTCACCATGTCTGTCATGACTTCACCATGTCTGTCATGACTTCATCATGTCTGCCATGACTTCATCATGTCTGTCATGACTTCACCATGACAGACATGATGAAGTCATGTCTGTCATGACTTCATCATGTCTGTCATGACTTCATCATGTCTGCCATGACTTCACCATGTCTGTCATGACTTCATCATGTCTGTCATGACTTCATCATGTCTGTCATGACTTCACCATGTCTGTCATGACTTCATCATGTCTGTCATGACTTCATCATGTCTGTCATGACTTCACCATGTCTGTCATGACTTCACCATGTCTGTCATGACTTCATCATGTCTGCCATGACTTCATCATGTCTGTCATGACTTCACCATGACAGACATGATGAAGTCATGTCTGTCATGACTTCATCATGTCTGTCATGACTTCATCATGTCTGCCATGACTTCACCATGTCTGTCATGACTTCATCATGTCTGTCATGACTTCATCATGTCTGTCATGACTTCATCATGTCTGCCATGACTTCATCATGTCTGCCATGACTTCACCATGTCTGCCATGACTTCACCATGTCTGTCATGACTTCACCATGTCTGTCATGACTTCACCATGTCTGCCATGACTTCACCATGTCTGTCATGACTTCACCATGTCTGTCATGACTTCATCATGTCTGTCATGACTTCATCATGTCTGCCATGACTTCATCATGTCTGTCATGACTTCATCATGTCTAGTTGTTTCAATGGAAAGCTGTTTACAAATATTCAACGGCAACATGTTGTTTTTTGGGTTTGATGTTTGGATCAAACCCAAAATAGTGAAAATGTAAACTTTCTCCAAACGGGACGACATCTGCCTTATTGCACCGTATCTCTGGAACTAGTGATCAGAACTTCACCAGATGTGGACTGGATGTTCACAGGTGGGTATTGCATATAATAAAACAAATATGCAATCAATACCTTTGTCCATCTTTGAAATGCATCGACTCAAACACATGAATTATAGGCTGAAAAAAAATCCCCAAAAGCTATGTGTAAATATGTCTGTAAATAATAAAGTAAGGAGACAAATCACCAAAACAATGTAATTCATATGTTCTTAAGACTGTTATCTTATAAAAAATAGGTTATTTGACTCGTCACTCCCCCTCTGACGTCACCAGCAAACCGACACGTTTCATTTCTTCATCATGTTAAATGTATTCTTCATATTTTATTTATTATTTATAATATATACTTTTAGTTTATCGGAGCTCCTTCATTAAGCGGCTGATGCAGAGATGCAGGATGAATGAGCACGATTTACATTTTATTTATCTTCACTGACTTTGTTATACACATTAAATACAGAATAAAGAATAAAATGCATTACTTTACCTCTAGTTTAACGCTTAACATTTATCTTGCACCACGCTTCGTTACGCAACATATTTTTTGTGACCGTTTTATTAATTTATATCTTACTTTATGTCGTTGTATTTTGTCCATGTTCCAAACTTTTGTTGTGTGTTGTTGTGTGTTGTTGTGTGTCGTTGTGTGTGGTTGTGTGTGGTTGTGTGTTGTTGTGTGTGGTTGTGTGTGGTTGTGTGTGGTTGTGTGTGGTTGTGTGTTGTTGTGTGTTGTTGTGTGTGGTTGTGTGTGGTTGTGTGTTGTTGTGTGTTGTTGTGTGTGGTTGTGTGTCGTTGTGTGTCGTTGTGTGTTGTTGTGTGTCGTTGTGTGTCGTTGTGTGTGGTTGTGTGTGGTTGTGTGTTGTTGTGTGTGGTTGTGTGTTGTTGTGTGTTGTGTGTGGTTGTGTGTGTTGTGTGTGGTTGTGTGTGGTTGTGTGTGGTTGTGTGTTGTTGTGTGTGGTTGTGTGTTGTTGTGTGTTGTTGTGTGTCGTTGTGTGTTGTTGTGTGTTGTTGTGTGTGGTTGTGTGTGGTTGTGTGTTGTTGTGTGTTGTTGTGTGTGGTTGTGTGTGGTTGTGTGTTGTTGTGTGTTGTTGTGTGTGGTTGTGTGTTGTTGTGTGTTGTTGTGTGTCGTTGTGTGTTGTTGTGTGTTGTTGTGTGTTGTTGTGTGTGGTTGTGTGTCGTTGTGTGTGGTTGTGTGTTGTTGTGTGTGGTTGTGTGTGGTTGTGTGTGGTTGTGTGTTGTTGTGTGTGGTTGTGTGTCGTTGTGTGTTGTTGTGTGTCGTTGTGTGTGGTTGTGTGTTGTTGTGTGTTGTTGTGTGTTGTTGTGTGTTGTTGTGTGTGGTTGTGTGTGGTTGTGTGTCGTTGTGTGTTGTTGTGTGTCGTTGTGTGTGGTTGTGTGTTGTTGTGTGTTGTTGTGTGTTGTTGTGTGTTGTTGTGTGTGGTTGTGTGTGGTTGTGTGTCGTTGTGTGTGGTTGTGTGTCGTTGTGTGTTGTTGTGTGTCGTTGTGTGTGGTTGTGTGTTGTTGTGTGTTGTTGTGTGTTGTTGTGTGTTGTTGTGTGTGGTTGTGTGTGGTTGTGTGTGGTTGTGTGTCGTTGTGTGTTGTTGGTATGTTACGTGTTTATTGCTTCATGATGGAGTCAAATCAATCGAGGGAATTTCTCTAATGACATCAAACTCGCAGGGGAAATCTCCTCTGCGGTGTAATCCTGTTGTGTTTGTGATATTATCTTTAAACCTCTTCAGAGCGACTCAATGTGCCGCTTCAGGCCCACAGCGACCGTAAGATATCTCCATTAGACGGAGTTCTGGACTCAGAAGACCAGAAGTGATGCTGATGGTAGTTTCTATGGGACGGCAGGAAAATCATAACAGTACAATATATATATATATATATATATATATATATAAATAGGGACCGTTTATTATCCGTGATCCGTACGGATCCCCTCTCACGCTTCGGTACGGAATAATTAGTTTAACCAGCAAAGTGTGAAATACAGTTTTACTGACAATCATTATTCGTTGATATTCAGTCAAAATATGCAATCAGGAGATCAGCATTAACGCTGTGAACGTGATGTTACATTGTTAGAAAACCAATCAGTGTTTAAACCAACAGGAGGAGAGCTAGTAACGTTAGCAGCACCGCTAACGGCTAACCAACGAGGTTCACTTCAGGTACATTATGATGCCTTCAGGCTCTGCTCAGTGAACATGAGTACTGGCTGAAGGTACATTATAACGTTATCATGATGTGTTCACATGTCATCTGTAAAATGTAGTTTGAATGAGATGTTTTCACGTTAATATAAAACAGATATTAGAGATTTCTAATGTTGACCTTTGACCTCCCGGCCCGTCATCCTCAGCAACAGATTTGTCTGTTAACAGTAGATTACAGACCTGCAGAGCTCTTCTGTATACTGCAGGTTTTGCGATGGTGTTTGTTGGATTCTTGTGACACCAGTGTTTAGACAGCCCCGGTCTGTGTCCTGACTCCGGACACGTCTCATTTCTCACCACATCGAGCTGCGAAGTTGTTATCATGACGCCCGCGGAGCTGACTGACAGCTGTCACTGTGTGCATGTGTGTGTGTTTAACGTGTGTGTGTGTGTGTGTGTGTGTGTGTGTGACAAATGACATGTCAAGTGGGAGCAAAGGGAGGGGGGGGGGATGCCACGGAGACGTTGTTATGTGTGTGTGTGGGCGAAGGTTAGATGAGGAGAGGAGGGGGGGGGTTATGGGTTAGGGGGAATGAAAGAGAGGCAGAGCTGGAATCAGGCGCTTCACAGGGCAGCCGGGTGGGAAACGCCCGAGGAGATCATAAGTTCACACGTATCGGACGCGACACGTGAGCCATCTCAGCAAAGTCACGTCCACCGGAATGTGCCGTGAGCTGCGTTTATTAAATAACACTTCGCATGTGATCATTAAAGGGGTTTTCAAAAAGAAGGGCAGTTCTCCATCTGTCGTGCCTCAGGAGGCGAGCAAACAACCCGAATGTCCTCTATAGAGACATGACGTCATTCTCTACTGTATCGACTGTACTCATGTGGAACACGTTGTTATTTAAGGATATGTTCGTATTCAGTGTCAGACACAAGCCAATATATTACGACTGAAGATGCAAATCCTAAAAAAATATATAGTTTAATAAAAGAATAGATTTGTAGGGGATTATTTCCAGCGGCGGATTAATCCACATGTGGTGCTCGAGGGAGTATCTGTGGACGGTGTCAAAACCAAATACTATAAAAGATTGATTTATTCCCTCAGTAAACATTGTAAACATGAGTTTATGGTCTCAATCTCTAGTTTCAAGTCTTCTTCAATACAGCATGATGTTCATTTAGTAAACTATGGTCCATTTAGAGTCAAACAGACCATAAAGCAGGGGATGCTTTAGGGAATCAAAGGGACTAAAAGAGCGTATGTTGAAGTACGTGTCTATTTTTTGTTTTTGACGGTGGTTTCGAATTGGGTATCGAGAACCGTGGACTTTCACCGGTATTGGTAACGACCAGTACATTTCTGTTATTGTAACAAAGCTGGAGGCTACACCATCAAACCATCAATCCACCAAAACACCAGCAAAGTAGCCGTGAAGCTCCTCGTATTCATCCAACGCAGACACACGAGTCCACAAGAGTCCTCGAGGTTCTGTGCTGAACCGATGTCTGTCCACTAAAGCAGCGATCAAACTCTCCGTCTCTCAACAACACAGTTCTTCAGTTTTATGTAAAGTGAAACATGTCAGAAGACACGATGGTGACGTTCATGTGACTGCTGAAGCAAAGGCAACTGTCCTCCCCCGTCTCGCTGGCCTTTCTTTCTTCTCCTCCGTCACTTGTCTTCCCTCGACTCCGTCCCCTCCACCCTCGCTTCAAAACCCCTCACTCTGCGCTTTTTATTCTCCTCCTCCTCCTCCTCTCTCCGCTCTTCATCTTGTCTTAATTCTACATCTTCGTCTTCACTTCTTGTCTGTGAAGCACTGAGCGTCTCTCCTCGACATTGGACAGAGGCAGAGCTACATAGTGTGGGTAGTGTTGAGAGCGCTTCCAAATGTGTCCATCTGCCAAGGAAGAGGAGGTGGAGGAGGAGGAGGAAGAGGAGGAGGAGGAGGAGGAGGAGGAGGTAGAGGAAGAGGCCAGAGAGCATGTGTCTTAATCGGGATTGACATGTAACATCGCTCCAAAGATAAACGCCCGTCACATTTTTAATCCTCCGCCGATCACATGCTCCCGCACGCGCCACAGACGGATGTAGAGACGGAGGCATTTCTGAATGAACAGTCAGGTGGAGGTTGAATTACACACACACACACACACACGCACATGCACACACACACACACGCACACGCACACGCACACGCACACGCACATATGCACGCACGCTGAGCTAAAGTTAGCAATCGGCGTATGAAGCGTACATTCCGCGTACATACAAACTCGCACGCATTTTGCAAAGTGTCTGTACGGCAACCATGGCAACGGTTGCCGTAGCGACTGTAGGAAGCCAGAGAGTCTCTCTGATGGCACGTTTCCCGAGAGGAACCCGTCATACATTATCTTGCGTGGGGGGGGGGGGGCAGGATGTGTATACAGTAAATGTAGACCGAATGTGGAGACTCTCAAACCACAACTCTCAGCAAGAATGCCAAACATCATGCATGCGTCTGTCTTTAAGACTTCTGCATCCAACACGAGTCAAAAGACGTGTCAGACAATTGAAACCACATTAAAACAAGACTAAAGGGGATTTTTTCATGCAGAGCTATTTTGTACAAAGTCACAAATACGCATCCGCACAAGTTGAAACACGTGTGTGACGGTGAGTCACGAAAGCCTATCAGCTACCAGAGTCGTACACGGCGTCTCTACGTCACTCTCCACAGTCCACATATCGTCACTTCCTTTTATAATTTGCAAAAAAACAAGATGGCGACGGCCAAATCACAGAACTCGAGGCTTCAAAACATCAGTCCAGAAACCAACGAGTGATGTCACAATGACTACGTCCACTTCTTGTGTTCAGTCTATGTTTGTAACCAGTTGTGGACATTTGTGCCAAATTTAAAGAAATTCCCTAAAGGCGTTCCTGAGATATCACGTTCATGAAAACAACATAATGCCTCCAGCCACGGAAACACGAGATGATTCACGACAGTTACAAGTCAGCTATGGTGGTCATCTGGTCATGATTGATGAAGGACATGAACTTTGCTTCTGTAGACTTATGTCTATCAGTTCTCCCTTTGGCTACATACGTAGAGAGAGACGTACTTAGTGTTAATGTCAGGAGTGGACAGAGAGACAGATGTCTCAAAACCTGGAGGAATAAAACCAAAACTATCTGCATGACTGGACACTTGGTAAAAGGACATTTGTAAAGCGCCGTTTTATTCTTCCAACCACTCAAAGCGCTTTACACTACATGTCATCATTCACACACACTGATGGCAGATGCTACCATGCGAGGTTCCACCCGCCCATCGGGACTCTAAACTAATTCACATTCATGCACCGATGGCACAGCCTTCTGGAGCAATTTGAGGTTCAGTTTGTTGCCCAAGGACACCTCGACATGCAGAGTGGATAAACCAGAGATCGAACCGATTGGAAGACGACCAGGCGGCAACCTCCGGTTCATGCTTCATGAGTTAAAGCTGCATTCTCTCTACTGTCCACCAGGGGGCGACTCCTCTGGTTCTATAGAAGTCTATGAGAAAATGACTCTACTTCTCTCTTGATTTATTACCTCAGTAAACATTGTAAACATGAGTTTATGGTCTCAATCTCTAGTTTCAAGTCTTCTTCAATACAGCATGATGTTCATTTAGTACATTATGGTCCATTTAGAGTCAAACAGACCATAAAGCAGGGGATGCTTTAGGGGCGGGGCTACACAGTGATTGACAGGTCTCTACCAGAGACGTATACGGCGTCTCTACGTCACTCCTCCTCAGTCCAGATGTGGTCACTTCCTGTTCACTGGTTGTGAAAACCAACATGGCGTCGAACTCAAGGCTTCAAAACGTCCACAAACCAATGAGTGACGTCACGACGACTACGTCCACTTCTTATATTCAGTCTATGGAGACGTTCTAGCTTTGAGACACAGCCTTATTGAAGTCAGTGAGAAATGTGTTTTGTAATTTGGGTGAACTGATCTTTCTAAGGAACTGATCTCCACCTTGTCAAACATGCAGAATCGTCTCTGCGGAGTCATTTCATATTGTACATTTGTCTCTAGAGCAGAATTCCTCTGGACACTCGGGTGATGAACTGATGATAACGACATCTTGACTGTAAAAGCAAATAGCCGTCGCAGACCAGATCACAGCTGTGCTGGAGCTCGACAGCAGAAATATTGACAGCTAAATATTTGTGAGTCATGTGTTGACCTCTGACCTCTGGGTGAGTCAGTCTGGATGTTGTGAGAACAAAAGCCCAGAGGACCGGGTTACACAGTTACACAGTTACTCAGCGTGTTGCAGAGACTCACCTGGGCTGGCGCTGTGTAGGCAGAGCCCGCCGGGCCTCCTCCCCCAGCCGGCTGAGGGAGGGCGACCGGCTCCTAGCCCCCCTCCCCATGGTCCGCACCACCACGTTGCCATTGGGGCTGCCGCTGGGCATCTGCTGGAGCAGCTGGGGTGACAGGCTGCGATGTAATGCTGAGGAGCCAGGCTGCGAGTGACCCTGCTGGGGGCCCCTGTGTGGGTGGGGATGGGCGTGTTGCTGCAGATTGGGGGCCCAGTTGCCGGGAGAACCGTGCTGCTGCTGCTGCTGCTGCTGGTACTGGCTGACTGTTAGGTTGTTGTCGCTGTTGGAGCGCAGGAGGACCCGCGGCGCCGATAACGAGGAGGGGGACCGGTCGTTCCCGCTGCCGTTGCCAGAAGACGGACCCCGGCGGCGTTTGGAGTAGGCTGGAGCCTCGCGGAAAGGCACTGCAGAGGGACAGAGGGAAATATATACACACATATATATATATATATATATATATATACTTTTGTTTGTTTCTGATGGGACTCAACTTTTACACTCGACACAGTTTGTCGGAGAAGCTGTGATCAGTGATCTTTACAAAAACAATAGAAAAAGGGAAAACTTTTATCATAAAATCTATATTTTCAAAAGTTATAGTTTATTTAGTTGACATATTTGAAGACAAATGTTTGTATTGATTGAAGATCGTATAGGAGTGGTTCTGATAGAAGGGACTGAGCACTGGAGGAATCTAATTGGCAGAGGAAGAGAAAGTTAGTTGAAGTGATGATTCCAAAAAAAAGTAACATGCAGATAGAATTTCTTTTTTTTAAACAGTGCAAGCTTGACTTGTTTTCTATTAACATGTGTTTTTCTGGTTGTTGTGTTTCTGCCATCGTACGCAGAATCCACATCCTGTAGGTCAGTCTACATCAGTGGCAACTTCCTCCACTAAGACCTCCAGAGCAGACCTCTGCTCCGGGATTGAGGCGGCCCTTGAGTGATGATGAAGAGCCAGTCACCCTGACCTTTCAACCGCTGTCGAAGAGAACGTCACACTGAGCTCCGCGTGATGTTTTTCTAATAACAACAGCACCATTTGTCATCGTGACTGGAGCCAGTGTAAAGGTGCAACTGTGGTGCAGCTGCACTCACAGGATTCAGAACCAGTCATTTTACAGCATTAGCATTGTTCAACGGTGTAATTTTCAGTCCTGCCTGTTTGAATCCTGCTGCCGCACCGCTAATGCTAATGAAATGCCTTCCTCTTTTATTAGGAATCAAGTCAAACCCAGAACACAACACCTCAGAGCACACACATGACACCTCAGTTAAACCTCTATTAAAATCTGATATTAATTCTGGATTTAATCCATAAAACTGCTGATAATCAGATGCTCATTATGTGGAGAAAACACTCTATGCAACCTATGCAACCCAGACGTCAGGAAAAACAGTTGGCATCACAGGTTTCTGCAAACCACCGGATATATAAAATGTTGACGTTTCTGAAACGTAACAACGTAGCGTAACAACGTAGCGTAACAACGTAGCGTAACAACGTAGCGTAACAACGTAGCGTAACAACGTAGCGTAACAACGTAGCGTAACAACGTAGCGTAACAACGTAGAGTAACAACGTAGAGTAACAACGTAGAGTAACAGTTAGCGTAACAACGTAGCTCAACAACGTAGCTCAACAACGTAGCTCAACAACGTAGCTCAACAACGTAGCTCAACAACGTAGCGTAACAACGTAGAGTAACAACGTAGAGTAACAACGAAGAGTAACAACGTAGCGTAACAACAAAGAGTAACAACGTAGCTCAACAACGTAGAGTAACAACGTAGCGTAACAACGTAGAGTAACAACGTAGAGTAACAACGTAGAGTAACAGTTAGCGTAACAACGTAGCTCAACAACGTAGCTCAACAACGTAGCTCAACAACGTAGCTCAACAACGTAGCTCAACAACGTAGCTCAACAACGTAGCGTAACAACGTAGAGTAACAACGTAGCTCAACAACGTAGCTCAACAACGTAGCTCAACAACGTAGCGTAACAACGTAGAGTAACAACGTAGAGTAACAACGTAGAGTAACAACGTAGCGTAACAACAAAGAGTAACAACGTAGCTCAACAACGTAGAGTAACAACGTAGAGTAACAACGTAGCGTAACAATGTAGAGTAACAACGTAGAGTAACAACGTAGAGTAACAACGTAGAGTAACAACGTAGAGTAACAGTTAGCGTAACAACGTAGCTCAACAACGTAGCTCAACAACGTAGCTCAACAACGTAGAGTAACAACGTAGAGTAACAACGTAGCGTAACAATGTAGAGTAACAACGTAGAGTAACAACGTAGAGTAACAACGTAGAGTAACAACGTAGAGTAACAACGTAGAGTAACAGTTAGCGTAACAACGTAGCTCAAAAACGTAGCTCAACAACGTAGCTCAATAACGTAGCGTAACAACGTAGAGTAACAACGTAGCTCAACAACGTAGAGTAACAACGAAGAGTAACAACGTAGCTCAACAACGTAGCTCAACAACGTAGCTCAACAACGTAGCTCAACAACGTAGCTCAACAACGTAGCTCAACAACGTAGCGTAACAACGTAGAGTAACCATGTAGCGTAAATAAACAACAACCAACATTAGCATCTTAGTGACGTACCAAGCATAAAAATGTTACTTAACAATCGTAGAGTCAACGTTTCCTTTTGGTCTCACACAGAGCATGAACAGTGGCCTCCTGGGTGAAAGTCCTGTGTTTGTTTGACCCATCCATTTGCTTGTTATACACATCATTATACCATGTCTCTTAATAACGGTTGCTCAATATACTAAGCCACTTGCTCTTACTGAATGCACAAACTGCAACATTCAACATATCTGTGGTTTACAGAAACGTACAACGTCAAAAATTTTTCCTGCCGACTGAGCTGGAATCTGCCTCCTGTCATTGTTGCACATTATTCTCAGGAGCACTTGGTCACAGTTAAATAAGTACATGTCTGGAAGGTGAAGGACTCAACACACAGCTGTTCAAAGTGGAGACCACAAGAACCCTGATTACTACTCTCTCTATCAGTGAATGAAAGAACATTAAAACTATGATTTCATGGCCTCAGTGTCCTGCTCAGTCACTCAATGTACCCGGATGTTCAATAAGAACTTAGACCGACGTAGCTCTATATCACCCAGTGAATGTACGACAGCATGTAAACAGAGTTACTGTGGGACACCGAATAAAGCCTGATACAGCCTCATCATATACAACGCATCCATTTGATGGAATCCAATATTCATCCATCCATCCACCCATTATCTTCTTCTTATCCCGGTCGCAGCTGGCTAAGCATCGTATTCCAGACGTCCCTCTCCTCAACAACATTTTCCTGATGAACCCTGAGGCGTTCCCAGACCAGATATATCATCTCTCCAGTGAATTCTGGGTCTACCCCGGGGCCTCTTATCTGTTGGATGTGCCCAGAAAACCACTAAAGGGAGATGATCAGATGTTGAACCACCTCAGATACGATGTGAAGGAGCAGCGTCTCTACTCCAAGCTCCTCACCCTATATCTCCAAGTCTGAGCCCAGACACCCTACGAAGGAAGCTCATTCAGCCGCTTGTATCTCATTCTTTCGGCCACCTCCCAAAGCTCATGACCCTAGATGATGGTCAGGACGTAGATGGACTGGTGGGCTAGATGGGCTTTGCCTTCCGGCTCAGCTCCCTCTTCACCACAACGGCCGGCTACAAACACCTGTCAATCTCACGCTCCATTTTACCCTACAGGACTCTGAGATACTTGAACTGCTCTTGCTTGGGGCAGTGACTTACTTCCAACCCAGAGGATGCAGTCCACCATTTTCCAGCAGAGAACCAACGGCCTCAGACTCGGAGGTACTGACTCTCATCCCGACACGCTTCACACTCGACTGCAAAACCGCTGAAGGTCACATTCTGATGGAGCCGGCGCTAAGCTATGAATCCAAACCAAAACCAAAAGGTATCTAAGACGGGATGGCAGTCAAACCCTTAACTAAAATAAAACCCATCTAAAGCCATCAGTGTGGAAACAAAGTGCACATCAGCGTTTGTGTACCAGGAGGAAGAGGAGATGGAGAGGACATATAAATAGCTTAGCGTCTTCTTCTCATGTGCTATTCTTTCTCTCGGTGGTGTCAGACTTGCTGGGAGACTATGTGCACTCACGCACGTCCATATATCTATCTATGGACCCTCTTCTGCCGTTATCATACACGTTTTCATTATTATCAATCCATCACTATGTGGGCCTCCAGTCCACGCCGGTTAAAACATGGATTGTATCTTCCACACACACACACCAGTATTGAACTGAGATGGCTGATTGGCTCCACGCTCCACACTGCTCTCTTTCTGACCATCATTAGCATGATTATCAGGATTCCATGAGCAGAGCAGAGCAGAGCCGAGCCCCCCCCCTCTTTCCCACCGCCTGCACTTCACTGCACCATTGGACCGAACCAGTAACGGAGGTTGGCCTTGATTTCCCCACGGATACATTCCTCCATTGCACCGCGAGATGACGAGCCTACAACCTACAACCTCGCAATCACACCCGTGCAGACAGAGAGGAGAGCAGGACGGGGGCCACTCCAACAAGCACCTCCTGATTACTGACTTCATCATTACGGCCGGGTTAGCATGGTCGCCTGTTTAACTGGGGCACCTGAACATCATGAAAGAGGAATCACTGAGTCATTATCACTTTTCAGACTAATATCCCAGAGCTTCATCTGTGTGTGTGTGTGTGTGTGTGTGTGTGTGTGTGTGTGTGTGTGTGTGTGTGAAGAGACGTGCTAACATTTAACGAGCTAGCACAGTCAGGAGCTATCAGGCTATCTGTGTTCGGGCCCCTGAGGTGAGTAAAAAAAGAACCTCCTAAGCGTCGACTCGCTGCCTCTTAGCATCATTTAGCACTCAGAAGAGCTAAATGATGCTAATATGTCTTATAGAAAGCTCAAATGTTCTTTTGTTTGTCAACCAAAACACCCGATCCAGACAGCTGTGACATCTTTTAAAGAGACTGTTATCTGATCTAAATCTAACTTAAATTAAAATGACTTCAGTAAAACACGAAGTATAACATGAGATGGATAATCTGTGTAGAAATCTACTTCCTTTCAGTATTCCTATAAAAAACAACCAATCAGAGCCGAGGAGTCTCAAACTCTTGAGAGCAGACTTTAAGATCATTAAACAGCTACAAAGACAAACAGCTCACACGTGAAGAGGTTCTTCGTCCTACACCACCTGAAGCCTTCTTCATTTATGCTGCAATTCACACAGAAACGGAGCGAAAAAACTCTAAATTTGGATGAGAAGTTGAATGGAGGTCAAGGTCTGCAGAGAGAGAACTTCATCAGGGTCAGGTTAACGTCAGCTGAGCTGCAGCTCCGAACCAAACCTGATGAAGAGAAAGTGTGAAGGAACAGATGATCTCACGCTCAAACGTGTGATGTCAACGCTCCTGATTCCAGCTGTTTCAAACGTGAACAGCTGACCTATTGATTACATTTGGTAGATTTCTAAATGTGAAAAAACAAAAGGTGGATTTTTAAAATGAATATTTAAAGAATCTCAAACTTCTAAACACTAAGAAAAGTGATGAAAATGTACGAGGAACTCTTTCAAGAAGAAGAATGTATTTGATTTGATTCCCCTTTTTCTCAAGTTCATGCATCCAAAATCAACATTAATATTCCTATTGATTTATTCTAATGTACGTCCTTGTTCCTCTCTACCATTGTGTCGAGAACATGTGTGTAACGTTTGCATATTTTAATCATTTTTCAATAAAAAAGTAAAAAAATAAATAAACACCTTTAAAATAATGAGAACTATGACAAATGATTTCAATCTTTACATTTTTTGTAAGAAAAAAAAATGTTTGGTGACGATTTAATAAATAAAACAAAGTATATATTAAGATTGCTCACTTAATATTTAAATTCATTGGTTTCTTTTCACCTTAAACTAAAACTTTATCAAACTTTAACAACAAGCAACATTTAAGTTTGGATTGAAAACATGAATAATTTGTGTCAGTCTGATGAAGACCTGAACACGGTTTAAAAGGAGATTTAAAGCAACATCAGATCAAACTCCTCAGTTAATACAAATATGAAACGTATCTTCAACAATGGAACCAACAAACTAATAATTCCTTACATTTTTCTATATATATTTTTAAGATCCCACAATGCTTTGCCTGCGCTGGTGAGATGACAGATGGGTAAAATTACAGTTATGTGAGACTTCACTGTCAGCGCTGACGCAAAGCGGTGATGATTCATACGCTCCCCGGAAACCTCAATGTACTGCCCGCTGCAGAGTATTTATAGTTGTTATAGTGTTTTTAGTGTTTTTAGTGTAAGGAAGTAGTGAACGAGGGGAGGATTCACTTTTAGGTTTGTTATTGTTACACTGTCAGAGCTGGACGCGTTTCATTCTGATGAAAAACAAGTCACAAGTCACAAGTCACATGTCACAAGTCACACATGGAGCGAAATCTTTCAGTTCGTGTTTTGGATTCTTCCACCATTTAAAAGATTTGAGAAATCCCAGCATGCAAAGCGGAAGAGATCAGATCTAACAAGGAGCGCTCATAATGCTGAAGAAAGCTGCTACATATGTTTAAATATCTGTACTTTTAATTTGTAATAAATGATTTTACATTACTGTTACAGAACCTCACATACCAGAGTTCTTCTTCTTCCCAGAATAGAATGTAGAAAACTAAAAATATTACTAATACATTCTGCCACTGGAGGCTTCAATTTTGCCTCCTGCACACACACACACACACACACACACACACACACACACACACACACACACACAGACACACACACACACACACACGCACGCACGCACACACACACGCACGCACGCACGCGCACACACGCACACACACACTGAGCTGTCACTTTAGTGCATCAATGCAATCCACTACAGCGGCTCTAATGAATTAATCCAATAAAGCCCACTTATTAGTGCCAATGAGTGGTTCTTTATGAAAACATTAATAGGAACAAGCAACTCGGTGAACACGTACCCCCCCCCCCCCCCCCCCCAACCACAGCCCCGCTGCTCGCGATGTCTTCATTGAGAAAACAGCAGCGGATGCATCGATGGTTTTTCACTCGCATGCAGATGGACGGGCTGTTTTGGGGGGGGGGGGGGGGGGGGGGTAACGGCACGTACAGTCGTCATATATGTGGGTGTTTTCTTCCCCCCCCCCCCTCTCTCTCTCTGTGATCTAAAAACTACTCCGGCTCTGCCTCTTCATCTCTGTTCGACCGAACAATACAAAAGAACTCGCGGATTCTTCTTGTAGCGTAAACACGCGTTGACCTTCTGCACGTTTATCCTAAATAATACGGTAAAAAAAAGACCTCACATGACGCAAAACACTTTTTAACAAACCGATAATAGAACGCATGTGCACTTTTCTGTGACTGGAAACGCTCCACATTCACCTGAAACCCGAACCGTCCGAGTCCTCAGCCGGTTTGAAAAGTCTGAAGAAAAGAAGACTCCGGATGCTTACCTTCCTTTTTTAAGGCATTGATGATCGACTTCATTTTCACCTCCTTTGCTACTCCGACTCACGGCTCGTGCATATCACGGGACTTGTTTTCTCTCCCCTCGACCTCGACTTTCCTCTTTCAGCACCAGGGACAGCGACTCCGCGGAGAGGAGCTGCCGCGCGCAGCGCACATGATGCCGCTCACACCTTCCACTAACCACCGCCTCCTCTCTGGTAAGCCAGCAAGACCCCCCCCCCCCCCCCCCCCCCTCCGCTAACACACTCACACACATGACTGCCGTGACCCCGCCCCCCTCTTCTCGCTGCGCTGAAGTAATCTAAGTAGTACTTGTAGTGAACGTCACAGTAGAAGATGTAGAACACAAATATAAAAGCTATGCAGAGACTGGTTACAACATGTATAACAGGGAATGTTTCCATAAAGTGAGGGCTCACACATTTAAATAGCTGTGACAAAGATTTTGTTCTCAGACTCTGATCCATAAATCTCCTCTTCAGCAGCTCTTACATACACCAAACGTTACACGTTCATTCCTCTCTGTGTTCTGAAGGTTCACACAGAGGTTTGTTCACACGTCAGAGTGATACAAAGAGATATCCTGAATAACTCTAATATGTCAACAACATGAAACTTTATCCAATGTTCACATTCATGATCTGGACCTTTATGCTAATAAGCACATATTTAATAAGACAATGCTGTATTAGCATATTTAAGTTAATACATTTTGTTAAATATTTGTACACTATTCACCTGTAGTGTCCCTCCTTAATGACGTGAACTTTGGATGTATTCTAGTTTGCTCTCAGGAAGTCAGATTTTGAGCGAACGTTAAGCAGCTTCTTCCAGGAACACATCCTTGTTGTTGCTAAGCAACTCAGTGGGGGACGTCTCCATACATCATTAAAGCTCCACTTACACATCGGCGTGCACACCTGCCTGCTGTATGATGTAATGTGCATGTATCTCCCTGTGTAGTTGTCCTGCTTCCACTCTGTTTGATTTCACGCTCTGTCATCTGGTGACACACTCGGTCCTCGTTATTGACGGCTCGTCAAAGCTCCGCGCGTCTCTGTACAACTTCTAAACCCGGCGATGCACTGATACCAACCCATCCAACGGACCCCGAGCAACACAGCAGATGGCTACATGCAAAGCATATGTTGTCATAAAGTATGCAAAAATGCAGTGATGAGAGCAGATCTCCATACTGTGCAATGACATTAAGAACTAGTCGAAATATGGAGTGACATACACATAAGTGCTTCACAGCATTTTCAAAATAACTAAATCTATCGGGCTGCAGGATCTTTTTTTTTGTTAGTTCAGCAATTAGTAAATAAATCTATAAAGTATCAGATGTAACACAAACTACTACTTTACTCTTTTATGTCACATTTTCATTATTAAGCTGCATAGTATCTTAATCAATCAAAAGATAAGACAGCCATGTTTGCAGCTTCGGCCACCAAAAGGAAGCCACTTTCAAAAGTTAGCGTTGAGCTCCACTCTGCATCAGGAAGTCTGAAAAGTATTATCTGAAAATAAGTGGTTTCTAATGCAGCGGATGCACATTCCACACATGCTATTTGTCTGGAACATAATCTATGATTATAATATCTTTATTACAGATGTGGCATCTGTCTGTAAAGGAATGCACTGGATCTGACCTGATCATTGGAGACAGAAGGTCATGTCCCAACTGTGTTTATCAGTAAATGCAGCTCACCGCTCCACATCGTGAAGTTCAGTCTCAGCATATCACCAATCCATACTAGTGAGTAGCAACTCAGTGACAACGTAACGCAACAACGTAACGCAACAACGTAACGCAACAACGTAACGCAACAACGTAACGCAACAACGTAACGCAACAACGTAGCGCAACAACGTAACGCAACAACGTAACGCAACAACGTAACGCAACAACGTAACGCAACAACGTAACGCAACAACGTAACGCAACAACGTAACGCAACAACGTAACGCAACAACGTAACGCAACAACGTAACGCAACAACGTAACGCAACAACCGAACGCAACAACGGAACGCAACAACGGAACGCAACAACGGAACGCAACAACGGAACGCAACAACGTAACGCAACAACGTAACGCAACAACGTAACGCAACAACGTAACGCAACAACGTAACGCAACAACGTAACGCAACAACGTAACGCAACAACGTAACGCAACAACGTAACGCAACAACGTAACGCAACAACCTAACGCAACAACGGAACGCAACAACGGAACGCAACAACGGAACGCAACAACCTAACGCAACAACCTAACGCAACAACGGAACGCAACAACGGAACGCAACAACGGAACGCAACAACGTAACGCAACAACGTAACGCAACAACGTAACGCAACAACGGAACGCAACAACGGAACGCAACAACGGAACGCAACAACGGAACGCAACAACGGAACGCAACAACGGAACGCAACAACCTAACGCAACAACCTAACGCAACAACGGAACGCAACAACGGAACGCAACAACGGAACGCAACAACGGAACGCAACAACGGAACGCAACAACGGAACGCAACAACGGAACGCAACAACGTAACGCAACAACGTAACGCAACAACGTAACGCAACAACGTAACGCAACAACGTAACGCAACAACCTAACGCAACAACCGAACGCAACAACGGAACGCAACAACGGAACGCAACAACGGAACGCAACAACGGAACGCAACAACGGAACGCAACAACGGAACGCAACAACGGAACGCAACAACCTAACGCAACAACGGAACGCAACAACGGAACGCAACAACGGAACGCAACAACGGAACGCAACAACGGAACGCAACAACGGAACGCAACAACGGAACGCAACAACGGAACGCAACAACGGAACGCAACAACCTAACGCAACAACGGAACGCAACAACGGAACGCAACAACGGAACGCAACAACGGAACGCAACAACGGAACATGAACAGCGGTCTTGTGGGTGAAAGTCCCGTGTTTGTTTGATCCATCCATCACACCTTCCACATACACCCATTTTAGACTTTCTTTCATGTTATTGTACCATGTAAATCTCAACAACAGTTGCTCGATATTCTACGTCACTTGCCCTGGCCGAATGCAAACCCGTCCACATTTAACATATCTGTGGTTTGCAGAGACGTCACTTGCTTGTTATAGCTACTTTAGCTGTGAAAACTAACAATGTAGCCAATCTTGTGGATGCAAAAAATAAATAAATCACAATCAGCGTGAGGAAAGTTTTCCTTCCTCGCTGGCAGGATGTTGAAATTGAGAGAATTAATTTGTCCTCCTTCCTGGATACACTGCTGGAACAATCAGCCAAATATAGCATTGATTTCAGAGTGTGTGTGTGTAACCCACATTACAGTAGAAACCCTTGTTTCAGGGAAGAGAACATTTCAACAGGATGAATAAATGAACGAGTAGCCTTCATTTATTTATATATAACCTCACTCTTTAATGACATATTTTAATTTTTAAATGAAGTCCATAAATTCCTGAAAAAAATAGAACAAAGCATATTGAGCATACATTTTGTTAAACGATTAATTGAGTAATTAGTTATTTCTGCTCATGATATAAATCTTAAATCCTCCTTTAATGAAACAAAGATGTTACCTGATTGAATAAAGGTTTTATTTGATGCACTCTTCAGACAGTTACACGGTCATCGTGCCCTCAGAGGAATGTTGGTTTGATGTTTGGAGTGTTTAGTAAGTTCACAAGTTACGTGAAAAATAAATCAATGTGGACTTCTGCTTTCACATTATTATTTACTTAATCCATGGTCCAATGGTGGCATGTTGTGGTTTTTGGGGCGGTTATGCGTCGGCCTATTTCTTGGCTGCGTGCAGTTCTGTTGCCTGGCAACCTCAAAGTGACGACAAGATTTCAGGAAGGAACATTAAAACAGTAAAAATAAACCTATTTCCAAAACTATTGTTTTAACATTATTATTATACGTCTCGGTCAACGATGTTGAACATGATTTAACTTCTATCATTACAATATGGTTTGCAGATGCTTCATGTGTTAAAGCTGCATTCTCTCTAGTGTCCACCAGGGGGCGACTCCTCTGGTCCTATAGAAGTCTATGAGAAAATGACTCTACTTCTCTCTTGATTTATTACCTCAGTAAACATTGTAAACATGAGTTCATGGTCTCAATCTCTAGTTTCAAGTCTTCTTCAATACAGCATGATGTTCATTTAGTACATTATGGTCCATTTAGAGTCAAACAGACCATAAAGCAGGGGATGCTTTAGGGGCGGGGCTACACAGTGATTGACAGGTCTCTACCACAGCGTTGTCCGGTCTGGAAGTCGTCTGTGTTTTCGTCTCACAACTTTAATTCTTTCAGTGTGTTTACACTTCATGAAAGTTAATTGTAAAATGTTGGTTGGCTAAAAATGACTTAACTCCACCGTCTTGTGTGACTTCTGGCTGCAAAAAAACAAGATGGTGACGGCCAAAATGCTGAACTCGAGGCTTCAGAACATCAGTCCAAAAACCAATGGGTGACGTCACGGTGACTACGTCCACTTCTTATATCCAGTCTGTGGGTTTCCATTTTTGTATCCACTACCTGGCTGTGTGTATATAAAAATAAACCAAAATGCATTAACATTCAGTTTCTTGTGCCCTCCACCAACTGACAGCTGGATGTCTGTTTTTTCCTGCAGCAGAGACCCAGCTGACTGTCAGCCAGCTGTGGGTTTCATAATGCATTTTTAAAAATCATGTTTCGTGGCTCTTGCAGGAAGCGGCTCGTGTTCAGGTGCAGCTCACAGTGATCTGCAGCTTCAAGACGTGGAGCGTCCTCTAAACTGTAAATCCTGCAGCAAACTGGGAATAGATGAGTGTGACAG
Organism: Leptoclinus maculatus; assembly: GCA_032191485.1. Lineage (NCBI taxonomy): Eukaryota > Metazoa > Chordata > Actinopteri > Perciformes > Stichaeidae > Leptoclinus > Leptoclinus maculatus. The sequence goes on from JAVDOI010000012.1 coordinate 16,142,198, forward strand.
TGGTTATGGTTTGTGTGTGTGTGTGTGTGTGTGTGTGTAAGTATGAAAGTGTGCGACACATACTCCCTGTGGGATTATCACACTGTGGCAGCGGGTGGTCTAATACGCCCATCTGCCAATCATTCTTACACAGGCTTACTGCTGCATGGAGAAGACAAATACAACACATATCTTCTGCAGACATCCTCACCATGCACTCATTCACTAAATGTGTGTGTGTTTTGTCTTATTTTCGAGTGACAGTCAGAGATTGTAAAGAAACTAAATAACCTCTTTTAGGAGCAGATTTGGGAATTAACACACTGCTGCATTAGTTGTTTTGTTTCCTGTCGTTCAGCTGCAGAGACTCTGTATTATTGTCTCCAAGTCTTTATCTACATATGGAAATGTGTGACGAATTAATGGAAAAGACGAGGACGCTAAAGAGAATCGTGTGGATGCATGAATGTTTTGCCTATTGTTCCACGTTGGTTGGTCGGCTGCACCGTTTTTTGTGGATATTTTTTATGGTGCAAGTCCATGCTGGAATGTTTTATTAGGCAAATATCACACAAAGCCAGACGGATAAGAGAAATGCTCGTCAGCGTATATGTGTGAGAAATTAAAGGAGAAATGTCTCTGAACACGTTTCTTCCAAAAGACATTCCCTGTTGGTGGTTTGATGTAATCTGGTGACTGTGAAGGTCTTTCAACATATTTAATTTGTTCATTAATTAACATTATTATCAGATCCTGACTGATACTATTGAAGGAATTCATTATTGGCTAATTACAGATATACTGTATCCCTGTTGGTATATTAACATATTGGCACATATTAAACACAACAGAATTGATAACTACTTTACAGTGCAGAGAGAAACTCAGGAGAGACTACTACTACTACCACCATTACTACTAATAATAATAATTCCTGTGATTGTTGAACTCAACGGTTACCTGATGGTCGTGGTTGGTCTGCGGTAGAACAGCCTATTTATTCAACCACATGGTAACACATTTCCATGGCCACGCCTTTCAATGTGCAGCTAATAACTACAGCACATCGGTCACACACACTCTCTCACATGTTAACCACATGAAGGCCATCAGCCCTTTGAGAATCTTTCTTTCTCTTCCAGCAATCACGTCGCGTCCCACTCACAGAGCTTCGTTCCGCCTTTGTCTTTGCACAGGAGTCCTTCTAGAAATTATGGCAACACTGAATGCGCCCCGCTGATGAGATAATTCCCCGTATTCAAGCACTTGAAACTGAAGTAATATTAGTCATCTCTGCTCTCTGTGTGTGCGATAGGAGCCTCAGAGGCAGCAGATGAAATAACTGATTGATTAAGAGCTTCCAAGCCTCAGAATTAACATAATAATAACGTGCAGCACGGTGCTCATCGCTGGTTCCTGTCTTGCGATTAACCTGCACTAAGGCTTGTTTTTACTCCTCGCACCTTCTGCTGACTGAAAACAGAATGTGAATGTGTGATTTGAATAATTTCGGCCTGCGGGCAGAGCAGGAACTCAACATAGCGAGCAGCGCATTCAGTAAACTGTTGATGGTCACAACTGCACACATCTGCATCTGTGATCCAACACCGTCTGTTCTCGTCAACCAACGTTTATATATTTCAGGCCACACAAAATACTTCTTATTCTTTAATATGTCCGTGCATTGGTGGAAATATTCTGTGAGCACTTAGTGCCTCAATCCACAATAATTGAGATCAATGTGGGATTGATTCTGTTGGGTGCTGCTCAGCGTGTTATGAACAATAAATACGAGGACCAATTATTCTGAGATAGTGTTATGAAAACACAAATTAGTATTTGAAAAAAGTATTGATATACAACTACTTAGTTAGGTTTAGTCAATAAAACTACTTAGTTAGGTTGAGACAACTAAACTACTTAGTTAGGTTTAGACAACTAAACTACTTAGTTAGGTTGAGACAACTAAACTACTTAGTTAGGTTGAGACAACTAAACTACTTAGTTAGGTTGAGACAACTAAACTACTTAGTTAGGTTGAGACAACTAAACTACTTAGTTAGGTTTAGACAACAACACTACTTAGTTAGGTTTAGACAACAACACTACTTAGTTAGGTTTAGACAACTAAACTACTTAGTTAGGTTGAGACAACTAAACTACTTAGTTAGGTTGAGACAACTAAACTACTTAGTTAGGTTGAGACAACTAAACTACTTAGTTAGGTTGAGACAACTAAACTACTTAGTTAGGTTTAGACAACAACACTACTTAGTTAGGTTTAGACAACAACACTACTTAGTTAGGTTTAGACAACTAAACTACTTAGTTAGGTTGAGACAACTAAACTACTTAGTTAGGTTTAGACAACAACACTACTTAGTTAGGTTTAGACAACAACACTACTTAGTTAGGTTTAGACAACTAAACTACTTAGTTAGGTTTAGACAACAATACTACTTAGTTAGGTTTAGACAACAACACTACTTAGTTAGGTTGAGACAACTAAACTACTTAGTTAGGTTTAGACAACAATACTACTTAGTTAGGTTTAGTCAATAAAACTACTTAGTTAGGTTTAGACAACTAAACTACTTAGTTAGGTTCAGACAACAAAACTACTTAGTTAGATTTAGACAATAAAACTGGGATTTGTATAGGTATAGCTAGAAACGCTGTATGAGAGCAGCCTGTCCCGCAGGGTTGTAAGGTGGTGTGGGTGCGTTTATTTGCACTCTATACCTTAGCCGTCGTGAAGCAACCAGAAAATAACGTTTTATTTCTCTACTTCACTCTATATTCACTCTGTAGCTCGCTTGATCATCCCCTCTTGGCTCGTTTAACCATGGAGGAACCGCCAGCTTTGAATGCCATTTGCAACCGTCAAAATGCTGCTGTTATCTTTAAAAGTAGACTTAACATAAGGCCGATCAAATAAGCATCTCTATCCTAAAAATACATAGACTTTTAAGTTGGCACAAGAGAAGTGTAAAAGTGCATTTTTTAATTGATTGTATTTACATTGATATACAGTAGATAGTTGGATATCTGTGTGATTTGAACAATTTGGAGTCTCTCTGATTTGGTGTCGATTCTTACATTTCTGCTCTGTGATACGAATAAATAACAGATGTCAGAAGTTCTTTTAAATGTTTCATATTTCAAAATAAAACTGCGGTCAAGGTAATAGTACAAACAGTGGATCTAACCAGTAAACGGCCCCTGGGCGGGATCTTGGAGGCCCCTATTGGCCAGTTCAAATTTTTCACCAGTTGGGAGTTCAGCCTTGACAATGTAGTGAAATCTACAAACAATGACGCAATGAAATAGAAGATTTGTAGGGCTGAACTGTTACATCATCTGGACAGAGGGAGCGAGAGAAACTGTGAAAGCCACGGGGCTTATGGTGTTTAGACCACATTACACACACACACACACACTGAGTCCATGATCAACATTTAAACACACTAAAGCTGCATATAGCCAGTAAGAGGCTCCACATGACACAAGCTGTCTCCAGTGAGAAGGGCTGAGCAAGTGTTTAAGGTGGAGCGGGAGAGGGCCAATGGGAGTATGGGGGAGTGGGTCAAAGGGGTAGGAGGAGGGCAGTGGGGCACCCACCTTTGCAGCAGGCTGAACCCATGGCGGCCAATCGAGAATCCAGAAGTAAAGATGTCCCATCCCCAAATCCACAGTACCAACAGGTGTCACAGAAACAGGACAAAGATGTCCGAACACGAGGGGGACGGCGACGGACCGACTACCTGAGCACCTCCGGCTAATCTTGGCTAACACTCACACTTGTTGCTGGGGATGTGAACGGTGGAGGGTGTGTGTGTGGGGGGGGGGGGGGGGGCAGCAGATGTGGATAACAAACGAGGGATTTTTTTTTTCCCATTTAGCCCTTCGCCAGGTTGCCACCGTGCAAGGCTGGTCCACGAGAGAGGGCAACAATCGCAGGATTACATCTTCAGATTAGATTAGATTTCTCTTCATTCATTTCCCTCCCGACCTCATCTTTCTCCGTCCTCCTTTATATATTTATTTGTTTGTTTGTTCATCTTTTCTCATTTTCTCCGAGGCCCCGTAATCCCCCGAGCCACAAACTACACTAAAGGCTCCATGTTCACTCACTCAACACAACTGGAAACATCGACACAGCGGTTGTGAGCAGCGTATTGTGTGTGTATTGTGTATC
>JAVDOI010000012.1:16151374-16286374 GCA_032191485.1 Leptoclinus maculatus
AGTGTTTGTCTGAATTATCTAAAAGTGTTTGAAAGCAATAATCTTCATGTTTCATGGTATCTATGGTTATGTTCTGTTATGAAATCTGAATATTAGTTTGGTTTGCTATAAAATCCCTGAACTATTTGTCTTCTTCTGAACAAATTAAAGCAATGTTACGTGTGAAACCCTGATGAACTGGCCTCATCTCACACAGTGTGTTCTCTGAGTGTCCACTAGGGGGCAGCAGAGGGACTTCATGCTGAGCCGGCTGCAGAGGTTGTTACCCGGTCGGTGACCCACATCAAGCTGCCTGTTGACATGTTGCTGCTTACAGTTGTTCCTGTTACAGGGTTTACAGTGTGTGTGTGTGTGTGTGTGTAATACACACACACACACACACACACACACACCTCAAGGGAAACCCAGCAGCATTATATAAGCCTGCTCTGCTTCCTGGAGAACACATATTCAGGAGGAAGAGATAAAAAAGGTGCATTATTAAAGCGGAGTTGGCTTGAGTAGTGGATCTCTGCTCCCTCCCTCTGCAGTCGACCTTTTCTTCATATAAATAAAATCACTTCTGAGAAGTGGGAGCCTCAAACATAGATGGTTCCCACCAGTACGGATCCTCTTGAATTTTTCAACACGCCGCATTAATATACAATATTATATTCCAGCTTTCCTCCGGGGCTGAACTGTGAGTCGTTACATGTAATCATGCTCTTCTTCGCGGCAGCAAATGTGATGCTTCCTGGGAGGGAGACGGAGGAGGAGGCGACGCCGGCTGGATCTCCCACTCACTCCGAAGGATCTCCCACAGTGCAACGCCACCACGTGTGACGAATCTGTGACAGGCCGCTCTCCCACAGGAACCCTGATCCCGGGCGCAGGATTGGTGGATGTGATGGAGTAACGCGTCAGGGAGAAGTGACAGAGTGACGGATGAAGCCGTCGTTTCCACTGTGGCCTGAAAACTGACTGATGCAGAACTAAATGTATCTGTAAGATGTTAGAAGCGGTTTGCTTTAAAGCACTATAAAGACGCAGCACTCTGAATATCTTGTTTACCATTTGTGTATTAGACACGTATCATATTATAACAGCATTTATAATACACTAAAGGGTTTTTGATGCAATAAAACAGAAGACTTTACTTTCTCTAAAAGGTTCTGAATTGGGGATTTAAAGGTCAAAGATGTCGAGTAGGTCAGGACCTGCTTCACACTAAAATACACACTAAATAGTGAAACCAGGAAGCAACTTCTTGTTCTGAAGAGTGAAGCCAAAGCTTCATGTGTTACACCTGCATTCTCTCTAGTGTCCACCAGGGGGCGACTCCTCTGGTTCTATAGAAGTCTATGAGAAAATGACTCTACTTCTCTCTTGATTTATTACCTCAGTAAACATTGTAAACATGAGTTTATGGTCTCAATCTCTAGTTTCAAGTCTTCTTCAATACAGCATGATGTTCATTTAGTACATATGGTCCATTTAGAGTCAAACAGACCATAAAGCAGGGGATGCTTTAGGGGCGGGGCTACACAGTGATTGACAGGTCTCTACCAGAGCGTTGTCTGGTCTGGCAGTTGTCTGTGTTTTTGTCTTTAAACTTAAACCTTGTGTTTTCATTTCATGGAAGTTAATTGTAACATTTTGGTCGCCTAAAATCGTTCGGTTGTAATTAGCTCCACCCTCTAGTGTCACTTCTGGTTGCAAAAAACCAAGATGGTGACGACCAAAAACCAAGATGGCGACGGACAAACTGCTGAACTGAGGGCTTAAAACGTTCACCAACCAAAGGCTGACGTCCCCGTGAATACATCCACTTCTTATGGTGGAAACAAAAGTTACACGTAACCTTTTTATCCAAATCCATCTTGACCTCTTGATGTCTTTTGACATGTTGACCTGACGGAGGAACTCAAACAACCCGATCAGCTCGTGAAGCCGGAAGGTAATGTGACATGAAACCAGGTAACCGATAAGCAACGAGAAACACAGTCCCGATTTAACCCTCATCATCATTCCACCGCCCACCTTCACCACCACTACTGGCATCACCACCGTCACCGCCCCCACATCCATTCTTCTCCTCTTCTCCCCTGGTAGTCATGGAGACAAATGGTTTGTGTATCACAGGAGCAATGCATGAGACGGAAAATCAATCAACAATCAATGAAGAACAACAGCGAAGGACAGAAGACTCAGTGGTCACCGCTGAGGCGAGAGATGCGTTGAAGTTGAAACTTCAAGAGAGAACCAGACTCCAGGTCTGAGGACAGACTTCTTGTACCGTTACATTCTCTGTCAGTACGTCCTCGGACTCAGTTTGGTGCATTTATTGGAGCCACAATAAGTCAAGTACTAAAATAAATTACATGAATGTTTCCAAGAGACCAAAGTTATTATTGGAAGTGGCTGTTCATCACCAAGAATACTGGTGGATGGTAGACGTTCACACTCCCAACGCGTCCACCGACGCCGAGTCGTCCGAAGCTTCAACATAAGACACTCTACGCTCCCCTCTAACGTCATGTTCGTGACAGGCTTTGTGTCTTTTCAAAATAAACTTCCGTCTTCACAGGAAGTTACGTTCAGACAACAAATCCACTTCATCAGGTTCAGGAACAGAAAGACATGTTTGAGTCATGTGACTACAAATTACACGTTCGGATGTTGAGTAAATTTCCACTCACAGGTATATTTTGAAGTTACGGTAATTTCAGTCGTTCCATGATAATTATCACATAATAACGGCTCACGCGGTAAACGCTGGTTTGCTGCTGTGCTAATGAGGATCTATCAAGACATAAATTACACACACACACACACACACACACACACACTATAGGCTAAAGTTGATATCGCTGATGTGTCGAATTCACATCCAGCTGACGTGAGCATCCGGATGAAGTCTTGAAGTCTAATATTCAGTTCGTATTACTGGTGTTGTAGTCTGGACCAACTCTCTGTAGCTTCTAAATGCTCCACTATGTTCATCAGCTGCTCTCTAGCTGATGTTAATGTGAAGTGGATTCATCAAAGCTTGGCCCTCCTGCAGGAAACAAGGTGCGACGGACCCGTGAGGGGGAAGCTGCCAAAACAACGAGCTACGATCCACTAGATCCACTGCTGATGTAAAAACTCTGACCAGTGCAGCTTTAACGGCGAAGGATGATGCAAGTCGGCCTCCTGGTTCATTTACATGGAACACATTCTGTGAAACACAATAGTTACATAACAGCTCCACAGTTGCATGTTGTTGTATTCCCATTAACTCTGAGTCATGTCATGTTTCAGGTGCTGTTGCAGCTCATAATCCCCACTGAGGCACTGTGAATGGGGGGGGGTGAGAGCGACCGTTGCTATGGCACCAAAACTCAGCTGTTCACCGGGGGTTTAAGCTGCACCAGGTTCAAATTGACGGTTAGCATTTATAGAACTATTTATACACTGAAATAAAGAACTTGCATGACAAACCGCCTGCTGGCGCTTCAGCAACACTGTGCGGACGACACGGGCCTCTGGGATGATTTGAGGTTTGAATTTGAATACTTTGACACATTGTGCTACATGACACGTCACTGGTGGCTTAATTCACTGCATGTAACTCTGAATAATAATGAGGCAGACGGAGGAGCGGAGGGGGGAGTAATGTCTGATGTGTAGCGGGCGCCAGAGGCGATGGGAGGAACAAGAGAATGTGTGGGGGCAAAGAGGGCAGGGTGTGAAGGGGGGAGGAAAGAAGTGGAATACAGACAATGAGGAGTGGAGAGAGGAATTAGATTAGAAGAATGGCAGAGGAGAAGGTGCAGAAGAGATATGAAGAGAAACGTGGAGATGACATTAGGTAGAGAGGATGAAGAGCTTAGAGGAGCTACGAGGTTAGAGGATGAAGAGCTTAGAGGAGCTACGAGGTTAGAGGATGAAGAGCTTAGAGGAGCTACGAGGTTAGATATGAGGAGAGAAAAGAAGAGTCAGAGGAGCTACGAGGTTAGATATGAGGAGAGAAAAGAAGAGCTTAGAGGAGCTACGAGGTTAGATATGAGGAGAGAAAAGAAGAGTCAGAGGAGCTACGAGGTTAGAGGATGAAGAGCTTAGAGGAGCTACGAGGTTAGATATGAGGAGAGAAAAGAAGAGTCAGAGGAGCTACGAGGTTAGATATGAGGAGAGAAAAGAAGAGTCAGAGGAGCTACGAGGTTAGATATGAGGAGAGAAAAGGACAAAGAAGAGTTAGAGGAAGTGTTAAATAAAGAACATTAATTTGTATCTCTTTGAAAAGCCCTCTATCTAGAGAACGGGGCACTCAGAGAGGATCATGGGAGTTTTCAACTGTACTCTTTTGTTGTAATGCAACAATGGTGATCAGGCTACACACACACACACACAGTCAGACACTGAACTGACACATGATATTATCTGATGGCATGGCCACACACCCACACAGTGGCCTAATTAAGAGCTCACGCAGCAGCACAACGCCAGCCTGCCTCATTCAGCGCTGGCAATCGCTTTTTATTAACATTTGCACTGTTCCAGGAGTTCATTTGGCTCCTAATGATGCCGCTTTTCAAGCAGTTCGCTCGGTCGAAGTTAACAAGCGGGCAGAGTGCCCACTCTCTTTACTGATTGTTGGACTTAATATTAACATGCACACAAATAAAAGAGACACACATGAAAAGGGATTCCTCATTAGCAACCTCTTAATGAGGAAATGTAATGACCTACTTCAACTGTAGAAGTCACTCCTACCAACATGGAGGATTACTGGATAGGCCTTAACAAGTGACACAAGATGACCACCAAGAGACACACAAAAACAGAGACATGCAGTGTAATGACAACAAAGAGACACAAAACGACCACAAAGAGACACAAAACGACCACAAAGACACAAAACGACCACAAAGACACAAAACGACCACAAAGACACAAATGATTGCAAAAAGACCAATACAACCACAAAGAATTGCAAAGGAATCCAAAAAGACCAAATCACACACTAAGAGACACAAAACACGACAAACAGGATAAACACTGTAAAGTGTGTCTTCCTCCTATGTAGGGGGGGGGGGGCTGTTTGCATGTCTGTGTCCATTGTCTCATAATCCGTCCATACATAATGAAATGGTTCAAATACTCACTACGGCCATAAGTATGTGGACGTTGGATGTCCCTACATTTGCAGCCAGATAGTAAACTTTGATTCTCAAATCGTCCAAAAAGCGAATTAAATGTAAAACACTTTATGTTGAAAATGATGTGGAGACTCCTCTCCATCCTTCTACTTTTGGTCTGGCTCTGTGTTTCCTGGTTAGGGAAAGGGAACGCACAGAACCAGCTCCATGAAGAAGAACTAGACTGGCCTGCTTAGAGCCCTGATCCAAACCACATCCAGAAACACCAATAGTCTGAAAAGTGTCTTGTCCATCTCTATCCCAACAACAAACTCTCTGTTCAGCAAGCAGTAGCACATGGCTAATTATTATACAGAATGACGTCATCGGACCTTCTCTGCCACTAGTCGGCTTACCCTGATATTCTTACCCTAAACCCGACCCGTCTCACTCCTCATGCCTAAACCTCACCAACCAAAGCCAACCAAAGCATGGAGTAATAAGAGGCAGAGTGCCAGTAGGGAAAGAATTGGGAAGGTCCGATGATGTCAATCTGCATAATAATTAGCCATGTGCTTCTGTTTTCTTTTGTATTTTCGGAGCAACGGGCTGTCGGACAAATGAGCTTTTGGTCCAATGGGAAATGTTTCGGATTTTTCATCATTTAGGAATAACATCAACACCAGTGTTGAGCCTCACTAATGAGAGTAATGAGACTAATCCCTGCAGCCAGGATGTGAAATCTGGTGAAAGGCGCGTCAGAGCCGCAGATTCAAGCCTTTGGTTTTGGTTACATGTTGGAGAATCACTGGGTTGAGTCACTTCTGGTCGTGGTGTGTCCAAAAATCCATCTTATATTTGTAATTTGTTTTTGACCACTCTTTCTTCTCTCCTTCATCTCCTCCTACCTCAGTTACTGATTTCCTACATAATCCAGAACGCTGGGCCGATCAGAAAACAGGCATAAACTTGTTGGATTCAGCTCCTGGCTCCATGTGTAGGTGGAGAGTGCACCAGCGATAAAGATAGTAAGAGCAAGGGAGCGAGTTCCTCCACTCGAACAACACGAGAGAGTCCACAGCATGTCTAGTGGCTGCTGGTTGTTCTGCTTGTCAGTAGAAATACATCTGCTGTTTGAACACATTTCTCCGTGTATGTTTGTTGGACGCTTTCTGCAGAAAGTCTGTGATTCTGAGAGACTTATTTTTAAACTGATGGATGACAGAATGACAGATTTGTTGGGTGTCAGGCTGACAACAACATGCTGCAGAAACCTGAATACTGTTCTGATCATGATTACAGAAATATGAATAACCCACATGTGAACGTCACATCTCAAACATGGTCTTTAAACATCATCTCTAGGCTATTTAACAGTTTAAATATAGACTTTTTCTTTAAATCTATTAGTGATGTTTCAGAGAACAACCTCACTGGATGATTGTTTTCTAAAACAGTCCTACTTCCACGATGCAACAGAGAGGAGCATTGATCCTGAATCACGCGTCGCACTCAAATAGAAATAAAGCTGCACGTAACACTGAAACGTGAGCTCGATCTAGGCCACGGCTGCAGAAGCCAACACCCTGACCTCCCTTCTGCCCGGGCCCCCTTCCCCTTCGTGAAGCGCTCCACTGTGGAGTGGCAGTGGAGGAAAGTGGAGGACCCCGTGGGACTGCCTGTCATAAACGCCTGCTGGATGAGGTTCTGTCGTAACTCGGGCGTAGCTTGATGAGTCAATCATGGCAACAAGCGCTGCAGCTCTTAGCGCTGCTGGGGTCCCCCCCCCCCCCAGGACGGACGTGCTGCTGAGGCATTCACACTTCTACCATTGCAAAACACAGACGTACAAACATGTAAATGCATACATGTAACACCAGCTCATAGAGCTATGCACACACACACACACACACACACACACACACACACACACACACACACACACACACACACACACACACACACACACACACACACACACACACACAGTATTTCCTCTACAACTCTCTCCTCCCAAGTTACTTTCCAATACAACTAAACTGCATTCTCAATGACATTTCAAAGGACACATGTTTTCTCCCGGATTACGGTCGCAGTATTAATGTTGCAAACCGAAAAACTATTTTTATTGAAAAGAGGCTTTTTTGGATCCACCACCTGAAGGTCTAAATTGTTTTTCCTTAAATGATATTTATTATATCTCTGAGTGTCGTCATAGGGCTGCATTCTAGGAACTCTTCAGATGTGTACATGTAGACTTTCTTGATGACTGTTGGACCTTTGTTTTCTTGATCAAACCATTCCTCTATTGTGATTTTTAAATACCTAAAGGGTGAGGCAGCTATATGGTCCTCCCATGTCGAAACATTGGTAAACTATACAATTATTGAACATTCTTTGCATCGTGACGAGGGCATGAATATTTTTCCTTTACACTTAAACTGAAACAAAACAAAAACAGAACTCCTTGGTTGGGTTTAGTAAAAACCACCAGGATTCATCTTCAAATGGAATTAGAGTAGAACAAAACATCTTGGTTATGTTTAAAGTACTACGTTTACACGGTATTGTACTGCGGTTTTGACCCGTCCACGTCCTGCTTTAAAACATATTTGTGATACGCCTACCACCAACGTAATCTACGACAAAATATGCTCCCCACAAAACATAAACCACAAAGGTTGTATGGAAATGTAACTTTTAGGAGAACATTATAATAATAATAGCATTATTTGTTGCTTTACTTTAATAATTCTCTCTTTAGTAAGTGAAAGTCTTCCTGGATGCTCTCTTTTATAAAAATCCCCAAAGTAATGTTTTGCAGATGACACCCTGTTAAATGTGTGAATACATCCGATCAAAGGCGAGCAGCTAAATGACTAAACATTTACAACCCTGTCTCCTACAAAACTAAATTGCACTCTCACTTACGAGGGAAACATATTTTCTTCTGGATTACGTTCACAGTTATAACGTCGTGAACTGAAAACAAAAAACGCTACAAAACTCCTTCATTAGGTTTAGTGTAAAACATCACGCTTTGGCTTAAAATGAAGACGAAATTAGAACAGGCAAGTTTAGGCAAGTACAGGATTCACACAGGATACAAACAGCAGCAGCACCAAGACCTCCTCCCTACGTGGACCTCCTCCCTACGTGGACCTCCTCGGACTCATTTGAAACTTCTTTGTGATGCGTTAAAAGCAAACAGATCCACAACTAAACAAACGTAATTCACAACACTGTTCTATCTACTAAGGGTCTGAAATAAGAGATTGATGACTTCATAGTCTTATTGATTGCTTTAATTTGCTACAGTCTTTAGATACTCTAAAGGCTGCTCCTCCTAGATGATCTCCCTTATAAACAGAAAACATTTAGAACTATTCTAAACTGCAGCTAAAGTTCCTCAAAGTTGATAGTTTTAAATGTTGCGTTTAGAACCGTGTGAAGAACTCCGCTTGAAGGACAAAGCTGCTAAATGACAGACGCGATGCTCGCTTTTGGTTCCGCTCGGAACGCCGTTGAAGTGAAACAAATCTCACATTGGCCAGGAAGACATTGGCAATCCCCTTGTTGCTACTGACCTTGACCATTTTACACTGTTGCCATGGTAACAAATGAGACGAAGAAAATGTGCCGCTACCAAATATGTTTTCTCTTTTCTTTTCCTACGCTGAATGCTGAAATAGATCTTCTATAACCGCGTACATGCAAACCACAGTGGAGAAGAGTGCTTTCTTGTCTTTGCCTCTACCTGAAATGGACTCTGGCTGTTGTAGTTCTTCACTTCTTTGTCGGCTCCACGAACAAGCAGCACTCTGGCACAGTTATCCTGAGGAAAGACAGAGAAGAGAGAGAAACACATGAAAAACAAGGGCTGAGAAGATGTGTAAAGACAAGTGAAATCCTTCAGGTGATCCTACTTTGTTGGGGGAAAAAGGCCGACGAGCTTCATCGGCAGAATTCTCCAAAAGCAAAAGAAGTCAGAGGAGCAGGAAGTGATCAGTGCGGTTGGAGCGTCTAAAGATCCCAGCACCGACACAAGAAGGACAGAACATCTACTACCTACATCAGGAACGCAGCTTCATCCGCTGTTAAGTGTGTATCTATTGCTCCACTCACAGAGAGAGAGAGGGAGTGAGGGCGAGAGAGATAGATAGAGAGGGACAGAGAAAGAGAGAGAGAGAGAAGAACAGAGGGATGGAGAGTGCTGAGGGGTTTGAATCTACTGCACAAATCGCCCACAAAGTGCTCCACCACGCATGTACCGTGCACACACACACACATGAATATAAATACTTGAGTTTAACGCCTCACACAGATACTGACACACAAGCACAATCTGCACAAACACAAATGTTTTCTGCGATTTATAAACATCTTATTTTAGGACGTGCACGAGCGCTGTTATTTTTACTCGTGGACGTCTCCATCTGGAGTGCAGCCATCGCCACCGCATATCCTCTCTAAGCTACATTTATAATGGAAATGTGTGACACACGTCAGAGACGAAGCCGAGGCATTTGTGTCGCGTTTCAGGAGATAATGAGAAGCAGAGCATGACAGCAAAGGCATGGAGTGGAGAGACAGAGAGAGGAAAAGGTCCAGGATGTAGCAGCTACACAGATGATCACTGATGGAGCAGATACAGAGGAGGATTCTCACATTCTCTCGACAGAAGTTTGTTATGTTTTTTTTCTTCGTTGTGCACTGGAATCTGCTCAGAGTCCTCCATCTATGAAGGAGCAGTGAGAATAGAGCCGTATTCATGAAGTACAGTCCAGGTTACATCAGCCCCCTCTGTGTCATCGCCTTCACAGCTTCAGCTCTGCAGCTTCAGATGATGAGACGTTTAAGGATGTTCTGTATTGGTTTCATTACAACCACGTCTCCTACAAAATCACGTTCCCATTGCAACTGAACTGAACTCTCCATTGCTTTTACAGGGAAACGTTATTTATCCCGGATTACGGTCGCAGTTTGAAACACGTGGGTAACATTTCAAAACAAAACAGAAAAACGCTACAAAACTTTGTTAGGTTTAATAAAAAGCATCATGTTTTTTAAATCATTGTTGTATGGGAACGTGATGTTTAGGTTTATTATCATCAGCCCCATGAAAAGACTCCAACCAAGCAAATACCGTGTATCACCGCCTTGACTAAGTCGTTTCTTTCCTGAACCTAACTCAGTTGTTTCCTGTAAAGACAGAAGTTTATTTTGAAAAGACCAAATTCACGTAACAAGCGGAAATTGCCGCGCGTTGCTGGACTTGAGTAAGAAAACGCACTAAAAATAAGGAGTACGTTTTCGTAAAATATCATACGAAACGTTGTCGGTGGATAAGTAGAGCACCAAACGTGGATTAATCCGCCACTGAAAATAGTCCCCAACAAATGCATGCTCTACAAACAGTGAGCAGCTGATGTATGTCTTCAGAAGAAACACATTGGTTTGTAGCTGAGAGCTGCAGACAGGAAGTAAGAAAGTATTTAAGACTAACACTGGGATTTATTAACCACAAGAAAACAATAATGGCGGCCGTATCCTTTGAGAAGATATTACTACACTGAAATGGACGTTTCGTGGCTCCACACACTGACACAGAAGCTGGTGATTCCTTAGTGACGCAGCAATAATTATCCTTCTTAAGTGGAACTAAATGCTCGCTCTGATTCTAATACACCAGTGGTTCTCGTGTTTGATTCAGAGCTGTAGTTCTCTGTGTAGCTGGCGACGCTCCAAGGCCAATGAGTTCAATGGTCTCAGACGAGGGGAACACGGGTTAGAGGGTCGTGACCTTCAGAGCTCACTCACAGGTCTGCAGGGCGGTTCATCTATTCAGTGCACATTCAGCTGAGGGTCAAGGCTATGAGTTATTCTATATATTATATATATATATATATTTATATACAAAGCTGAGTGTCAATCCATCGGACTTCCTGTCTGTGTCTTTCATTGTTTTTATACCGAAGACATAAATCTTTAAAAATGTTTCTTTTCTTTCCTTTTTGGTTTTTAAAAGCTCAGTAATTACCAAAAACAGCTGGTCACTGTAGTTTTTATCAAACAAACAGGAGGAAATAGTGACTTTGTTGGGGACTATGATTATTCCACATTTGGTGGAAGCTTATGGTGCTTCTACAAAGGAATGATTTTTAACTGTGTAAACTATTTACCATGAATCCACACGTCCTACGAGTAAATAAACTCGGCGTCAGAGCATCAAATACATGAGCAGGATAAACGACATGCAAGGAACACGCACAGGACGCGTCCCACGGGAAGAGGAACACAGATCAGTGTTCAGACTCAACGAGGCGGCAGACAAGTGAAGATCTGTGAGATCCGTGACTGTCAGTCAGCAACACCAGCAAACATGTGTATGGACTCACAAAGCATTGTTTATTGTCCCAAATGAGTGACGACTGTCATCTTCTTCATATCTAACATGTTTGTGCTGAAATGACTGAAAAACATACAGCAGTGAATGAAATCAAATACAAAAGTATACATTTATAGAAACTAAGAGGACGAATCAACCATGTTTTACTTTACTTCCATGCATGTTCCATTTGTTGTTTGTTGTTTAATTTGAACTTGTGTGTCTGATGATTTCCTCCTTTGTTCCATTTTGTTGTTTAAAAATAAAAAATAAAGTGGAAAAAAAAGAATAAAAATATGAACATATATGAAGAATAGAATAACAGTTATTAAATGTAAAATAAATATAACTGACACGTTTGCAGAACAGAACACCAGAGCAGTAAGAGTAAGAGTCTCACAGAATCTAATATTGAGCGTGATATTCAGAATCAATCAGTTCTTCTTTGAGTCCAATCGGACGTTTGTGAACAGTTGGAACAGTTCAAACTGAAGCTGATGTTATCGAAACGTTTCAAATGAGAATCCTACGCTAATCCCAGAGGACATTCACATCTCACCTAATCCACTATGAGTGAACAGGTTATTGCTGTTTTAATCCCCCCCCCCCCCCCCACTCACCTGGTTGTATAGGGCACAGATGTGTAGAGCAGTGTTCCCCGAGGCGTTCTGGGCGCTCATGTCTGCTCCGTAGAACAGCAGATGCTCCAGGTGCTGCACATGGCCGTGACGGCAAGCCTGCACACACACACACACACACACACACACACACACACACACACACACACACACACACACAGTAGTCAAACACAGCCTTTGACTTCGCCTGTAGGCGGCGGTTGCAGTAACGGGCCTCTAACACTAGATGTCAGTGTGCTGCAGAGGAGCTGAGCAGCAGCGGTACCCTCAGTTTGAACCCAGTCGTCAGAAGATGTGAGGATAGAGTGTGTGTGTGTGTTAGATGAGTGTGTGTGTGTGCAGAGGGAACGTCTCACCAAAAAATGCACAAGCATAATAAGTTGCATAATTGAAGAGAGAGATGAAACAAGAGGCTGAGCAGGAAGGTATTGCTTTCATGGACCAGTTTCTCCTCCGTTATCGTCATGTCGTCATGTTGGAGGTTATGGTGACGGACGATTCTTTTTGAAATTCCATTCAATTGTATTTTTTATAGCCCAATATCACAATTCACTAATTTGCCTCAGAGGAGCTTTACAATCAGTGTTCCTCCTCTCGCTCCAGAAGAGACAAAGAAGGAAGAAACCTGCAACAACGGATGTGAGGAAACGTCACATTTCCTCTGTGGAGTTGTTACGGAGAGGCTGCTTCTCATCCACAGCAGGCTACAGTGTCTCCTCGTTCACTGAGCAGAGGAACAGTGTGGAGTTATGTTACATAACTGAGCAGTTAGCATTAGGCTGAATGTATTCGGGTGCTTGATTCGTCTGTTTTAATACCGATATTTAAATGTGATATGATGGGAAGGCAAACTGGTTTTGGGGAACGAAGCACAACGAATGTTATGGTGGGTTTTATTCCTCTGTTGTGTTGGATGAGAACCATGTGATTTATGAATGAACTTGAACTGTGAACCAGCAGCAGGCGTCCCGCCTGACGGACGATTGTTATCGCGCCCCAAACGGGACGGATGGGGGGGGGAGATTTCTCAACTCGACAGGAGGAAAGAGATATCAGTGATCTGATAAAGCTGATGTGCCTGAACACACACACACACACACACACACACACACACACACACACACACACACACACACACACACACACACAGATGCTTATAGCTTGTCACTGCTGCAGGGTGGCTGTCCTTAAACGACTTTATCTCCTTCAACGGTGTAACAGCTGCCAACTGTGTGTGTGTGTGTGTGCTTTAGTAATGCTTCTCCCAATACCAGCTGCTCCCAGTAACCAAGCAGCCAAAAAGCCCCCACTGTGTGTGTGTGTGTGTGTGTGTGTGTGTTTACCTGGTGGACTTCGTGCCAGCCGTTCTCGTCCTGGCAGCACACGGTAGCATGCTGGTTCAGCAGGAGCTCGCAGCAGCCCGGGTCTCCTCCCACCACCGCGCTGTGGTACAGAGGAGTCAGACCACGGCTGTCCTTGTAGTCCGGAGAAGCTCCCAACTCCAGCAGCGTCTGAGGGCGTGTGTGTGTGTGTGTGTGTGTGTGTGTGTGTGTGTGTGTGTGTGTGTGTGTGTGTGTGTGTGAGGGGTCAAAAAACATACAGAGATTGTTATCATTATAAATGTTGAAGAGGGCTTATAACTATAAATATAGAGTGCTATAAGCACATTATAACATATTTATACGATTGTAAATAATAATGTTACTGAGCACTTTAATCTGTCACACAATATTAAATCAACAAACGTGCACTGTAAGATGAATTTAAAAGATGGAACTGATTCTGCTCGTCTCAGCTCTCTCACTGATGAAGCATCACCTCCTCATCACCTCCTCATCACCTCCTCATCACCTCCTCCTGCTGTTACCAACACGAGCAGCATGAGAATGTGATGCTGCTCATGTTGAAAAGAAGATTGCGTGACTTTGAAATTTCAGCCGGTTGCAAACGTAAGCTCGTGCGTGGAGCTCCTTTACCGTGAGCGCCACGTGGTTCTTGGAGCGAGCGGCTTTGTGGAGGGCGGTCATGCCGTCTTTGGACCTGAAGTCCAGGTGAGCTCCTCCGCTCGCCAGCACCTTGATCAGCTCCACCACGTTGTCCAGGTGAGCGGCGAACGTCAGCGGACTCTCTGGAGGAAACAAGACAGAGATGTTTCTTATGAATCTTTACTGTATCCATTATAAGACAATACATGATCGTATTGAAGTATTTATACAAAGCAAAGGGACAGAGATCAGTGAAAGCTAGAAGTCAGTTATTATTGCGTTCGCTTCGTCCGGCTGGATATCCAAACACGACATCATGAATTTCATAAATAAAGATTTATTTTGAGGTTCAGTCGACTCACATTAGACTTCTGACAAACACCACAGGTCACCTGGAGGAGGAGCGAGGCTCGTTATCAGTCTCTTCACTGCAGCTAAGTGGTCGTCGTTCAGCTTTGAACACTCGCCCGACCAACAAATGAGCTCCGGTGTGGACGAGGTCACAGCCTGGAGACGGAGTGAGTGTGTAGACGAATAAAAAGAGAACGCATCGACGTGTTTTTAACCTCCAGGACACGTCACTAACCGTCCGGACGGAAGCAGGTCAACAGTCTGTCACCAGTTATTAGAGTGATACAGATTACGAGATGATTGGAATGTCAATGAGGTCCTCAAACAAAGCACTCAGTCCTCAGTCCTCTACGGAGGGCTTTCTTTGTTTTTTAACCGTTCACCGTTAGTACACAAGAACTCAACATACTTAAATGTTAAATATTCGCAGGTTGGATGTCAGATACAGCTTTGTGTGGGTTGCATGATGTATTCAATGAGTACGCTTGTATATTGAGTGTTTTTTCAGCTCTTTTGTTGCACAGTTAGCTTCGGCACTTCTCAAATACAGTCATTTCTCACATTCAGAAGTATGAGGGATGAAACTGAGCCTTGATTTCTCCGGCTGTGTGCAGATACGAGTGGTTGTATTTCATTTTGTTAATCACGATGAAGAGCTTTTTACCGGACAGCTGAAATCAATATGAGAGAGGCGCCTCTCGTCCTCAGCAATAAAGCATTCGTTTAACAATAACTCTCAGAGCCCATTAAGATAACCTCAAGTCTCTGCTTAATAACATTTTCTCATCTTGGCTTCACCTTCGTTTGCCTCCACAGACCAGTTCCCACTCAATACTGTCTGTGTTCAGAGCCCTGCACCGCTGAGGAACCCTCGACATATCAATGAAACCATCATAAACAGAATGGTCAACCTTAATATTCAGGTAAACCAGCGCTGGTTAACAAACGATTGGAATTCATTTTAATTACTGGCTGCTTTAGATGACCAAAAACAGTTTTGTACTAAAAGGACCCTTTTCATAAAGGACGTTTAGGAGTTTAAATCCCGCTTCATTCTTGTGCCAATTGTCTTTATTGTTCTTCTCCTTCAGAAACGTTCGCGTCAGATGGCACATCGTTGACACGTGAAATCCTCTCCAATGACTGGAAGTTCTGTGCAAATGCTGCTCAACCAATATGACCCCAATCGGCCTGATGGGGGTTATAAAATTCAAGGTTTTGAATGAGTCATAACTCCTACGCTGTAAATCTGACTTACACGTCCTTTCATTTTAGTGCTAAACTTTCTGTGGCTCTTTATTGGACCAAGCTTATTAAAAGTTGCATAAAGCTTCTTGATATCGTTGTGTTTTTTTGACGATGTTGACTAATGAACTTAAAGTAGGCGTGGCTCAGCACATCAATAGACCGAACTCCACAACCGTTGGGCACAATCATCACAAAACTGACAGAATATGTCCACAATAGTATGAAAAATGTCATTACAAAGATTGTCCTCTAGGGGAGCTAAAGATATGTTTCGCCACCCATTGGTTTGTGGACTGATGTTTTGAAGCCTTGAATTCGGCGATTTCACCGTCGCCATCTTGGATTACGGTTCTCACCATGTTGGGTTTTTTTGCGACCAGAGGACGAGAAATAATGTTTTTGATATCGACCAATAGGGGGCGAGGGCGTTGCCAAAGAAGGGCGAGGCACGGTACAGATGTGTCTGTCTGGTCGTCATAAAACCTGTTAGTTTATCTTTAATACAGGTGTCGGAAAATATCAAAGGAAAAAGATCCCTCACACCATACGAGCACTCCAGAAGAACGGCGTCTGGTCTATTGACTCTAAATGGACCATAATGTACTAAATGAACATCATGCTGTATTGAAGAAGACTTGAAACTAGAGATTGAGACCATAAACTCATGTTTACAATGTTTACTGAGGTAATAAATCAAGAGAGAAGTAGAGTCATTTTCTCATAGACTTCTATAGAACCAGAGGAGTCGCCCCCTGGTGGACACTAGAGAGAATGCAGCTTTAACACATGAAGCTTTGACTTCACTCTACAGAACCGAGGAGGTTTCCTCCTGATACCACCGATGTGCTGGAGTTTAAAAAGGTTTAAGAAGGCTTTTGTTTGAGTATCTTCCAGGTGTCAACATGCGAGTTGTGTACCAGGTATTCCCTGAGAGGGAATGTGTGTGTTCAGTCAGCCTGCTGCACCCTGAGTAAATAGAGTTATATAGACAAAGATTTGTCTCTATGATTTTACACACAACCACAGTTCCCGGAGTAATGAGCTGTGTCTTGATGTCGATGTGTTCTCAACACAAATGTTCCATAAAGACAAAGTGGGCAGGTGTTCAATGCAACAGCCACAATAACAGTGTCAAGTGCTCCTCGGTCCCAATGGTAGACAGAAAGTCCTGTCCTTATCTCCAAACATGAAAATCCACTCACTTGACTTCATTTGGTGTGGAGCTGGTGGTTAACATCAGACATGGTTGTCAGTCATACAGGAAATAAAGGCATCAGGAGGTTGTTCTGAAGGCACATTATTCCAAAGCACCAATAATCCAAAAAGTCTCCAGTTAGACTGAGGGCCCATTTGTCAAACAGTCCGTTACCCTAAAAATAAATGAAGAGAGAGACTCTCTCTGTCTCTCTCTGTCTCTCTCTATCTCTCTCTCTCTCTCTCTCTCTGTCTCTCTCTCTGTCTCTCTCTCTCTCTGTCTCTCTCTCTCTCTGTGCAGCAAACAGATCCACAGTCAGTTATTTAATGTTATCGTCTGTTTACTGTTATAACATTATTCGGTTTGTTTTTAATGCTAACACTTTCACTGTTTATGTTTTTACCAAGTAAAGTACATTTGTGTAACAAATAATAAATAAATGTATTATTATTATTATTATTATTATTATAATAATAATTATTACATAGCTAATTATTATGCAGAATGACGGCGATATCTTTTATGACATCAGTTCGACCGCACAAATGTTCGGTAGCGCTGTGAAAGTATTCATAAGAACCCACATCTGTGTTTTTGTTAAATTAATTTCTTATGCATATTCATATGCAGACATTAGAGGTGAATCAGATCATAAAACTAAGAGTCACGGATCAGATCAGCACATAAGATACAAACACTTTGTTGTTTGATTATAGCAGCTGGTCTACAAGGATCCAGAATATTAATTTTGGTTAGCCGTTAGCGGTGCTGCTAACGTTACTAGCTCTCCTCCTGTTGGTTAGCCGTTAGCGGTGCTGCTAACGTTACTAGCTCTCCTCCTGTTGGTTAGCCGTTAGCGGTGCTGCTAACGTTACTAGCTCTCCTCCTGTTGGTTTAAACACTGATTCGTTGTTTACAATGAAACATGATCAGAGATCAGAGACTAGAAACACATGTTCTACTGAGTCAGTACAACTTTATTTACACTGTGATGGTTAACGTTAAACTTTATTTACACTGTGATGGTTAACGTTAAACTTTATTTACACTGTGATGGTTAACGTTAAACTTTATTTACACTGTGATGGTTAACGTTAAAACTTTATTTACACTGTGATGGTTAACGTTAAACTTTATTTACACTGTGATGGTTAACGTTAAACTTTATTTACACTGTGATGGTTAACGTTAAACTTTATTTACACTGTGATGGTTAACATTAAACTTTATTCACACTGTGATGGTTAACGGTAAACTTTATTTACACTGTGATGGTTAACGTTAAACTTTATTTACACTGTGATGGTTAACGTTAAACTTTATTCACACTGTGATGGTTAACGGTAAACTTTATTCACACTGTGATGGTTAACGTTAAACTTTATTTACACTGTGATGGTTAACGTTAAACTTTATTTACACTGTGATGGTTAACGTTAAACTTTATTCACACTGTGATGGTTAACGGTAAACTTTATTCACACTGTGATGGTTAACGTTAAACTTTATTTACACTGTGATGGTTAACGTTAAACTTTATTTACACTGTGATGGTTAACGTTAAACTTTATTTACACTGTGATGGTTAACGTTAAACTTTATTTACACTGTGATGGTTAACGTTAAACTTTATTTACACTGTGATGGTTAACGTTAAACTTTATTTACACTGTGATGGTTAACGGTAAACTTTATTTACACTGTGATGGTTAATGTTAAACTTTATTTACACTGTGATGGTTAACGGTAAACTTTATTCACACTGTGATGGTTAACGTTAAACTTTATTTACACTGTGATGGTTAACGGTAAACTTTATTTACACTGTGATGGTTAACGGTAAACTTTATTTACACTGTGATGGTTAACGGTAAACTTTATTTACACTGTGATGGTTAACGGTAAACTTTATTTACACTGTGATGGTTAACGGTAAACTGTATTCACACTGTGATGGTTAACGTTAGACTGGGTCATTAATCTGAGGTTCACATGCGTGATGAACCGTGAGGGGGTCAGTACGGATCAATGGTCGACAGTGGCCCTTTACACCTCCAGCATACTCACGTTTAAATACAGTTCTCTATATCTTTTGGGACTCATATGTGTCTTAAGTCTTTGTGTGTTGTGGTGTTTGTACTCAGAGTTCTGCCTTACCACCAGTGTCACCGTCATGGTAGTTGGGATCGAAGCCTCTCTCCAACAACTTCAACACTTTGTCCACCTGATTGTGCTGGATGAGGTCCATGAACTTCCTCAGATTAGCCTGCGCAACCGGAGAAGAGAAAAAGAGTCATTACAGTGGGAAGAAAGAACAAACGGCAGTGGGCGTGAGAGAGAAAACAGCAGCTTCAGAGCTGTAGGACGACTGAAATAGAAGTGGAGATAGAGGAAGGTGTCCAGGGTCAAACACAACTGAGGGTGAAAAGCGGAAGCGTTTAGGACTACGGCGTGAAACCGAGGGGGGCTCGCTGGTGAAGATGGAATAAAAAAGGCCAGTGAACGCAGGAAGCACAGGACGGGGAGATGACAGGATTCAGATTGTGGCCATTGTGGGGCGCGGAGTGGCTTCTCCTTTCTGCTCTGCTCACGTCTGCTTTCTTTCCAGGCCGCATGATAAAAATAGATAAGAGAGCAGCTCCCCGAAGGAGAGGAGAAAATGAGGAGTGAAGAGTGAGATAGCATAGGATGAGAACAAGACAATGGGTAGCAATATAAAGGAATAGACTGAGGAAGAATAAGTGAGGAGGAGGAGGAAGGGGGATGTCCTCATCACATCGCCCCAGATATCTGTGTTTCAGCAAATACACAGGCGCAGAAATTCACTTCTTATTTTAACGTTTGATTTCCATATACAGCTGCACTGTGATCATTCATTGTTTTCACAGATAGCTTTTCTTGTAGAAACGGAGATATTATCAAAAATGGATCCGGCTTCATGACGAGTCCCGATCCTTCAGATCACTTTGAGGTGCTAGGAGGATCACATTGTTATAACGCACTAGCTTAATATTGAATGATTTCATTAGCTTGTTACGTACTGATTTAATGGCTAAATTATCTGCATACCTAAAGATCATTTTGTGATAGTTTAATGAAAGCAAAAATAATTTTAACTGATTAACTAAAACCAACAATCCAGCCACAGATGTTTAATGTGGACATGAGTTTATGGTCTCAATCTCTAGTTTCAAGTCTTCTTCAATACAGCATGATGTTCATTTAGTACATTATGGTCCATTTAGAGTCAAACAGACCATAAAGCAGGGGATGCTTTAGGGGCGGGGCTACACGGTGATTGACAGGTCTCTACCAGAGACGTATACGGCGTCTCTACGTCACTCCTCCTCCTCGTTGTGCGTATCTGCAGGTGTGATAAGAGGCTGAAACGTATTCATGAAAACCTAGTTTTTAGTGTAGAAACGCCGACATTCGAGTTTGATATTAACCGTGATGAGTCACTGCCAGTTCAGTATCTGGAAATGTCAAAGGTTCAAGTACAAGCTCCTGTGTTTTCATGAAACTGTTTTATTTAATGCAGCTGATATGTCCCCTGTGTGTGTGTGTGTGTGTGTGTGTGTGTGTGTGTGTGTGTGTGTGTGTGTGTGTGTGTGTGTCTCTGCAGGCCTGGTGAATCAGACTCCGGAGTATGGCGTCCTCTCTCTCTCTTTCTCTGTCTGTCTCTCCCTCTTTGCTAAAACCAGGTTGTGAGGCTGGCGACGGATTGGCTGCCTCAGTGAGAGCTTCAGCCAACCACAGAGCACCAGAGCACCAGAGCACCAGACCACCAGACCACCAGACCACCAGACCACCAGCCCGCACGGCAAACCGGTTCCAGCTCCAACAAAAAGATGGGTCGGGCCAAGAAATGAGAATTGAAATGTTTATCATAGAAGATCTGCATTTTCTGGCTCGTAACTTTTGTGTAAACGTGCGAGTTATCGTCTCCACATTTACAAAACGTGTGTTTCATTCTCCTTCCTCTTCCTCTCTTCAGAATTAGAGCAGCTGTCAGACGGTTTCCTAGTGTGCCGGTAACAAGAGAGCTGCCAGAGACGCTTACGCTTTGGCTGCTCTACAGGGTTACAGGAGCTACGGGACGGCAGCCCAGAGCTAGCCTCACACGGCGAGCAAGAGGCTACAACTCTCCAGTTTACTGTGGAGTTTACTTCAATGTGTGAGGAAGAAGAGACAGAGCCGGGGAGCGGCCTGCTGTCGGGACTGGCAGGAAAAAAGAGGAAAACATGTCAGATCATCAGAGAGCAAGAGAAAAGCTCAAAATGATCCCAAACTGACAGGTAGACACAAACAGAAAGAACAGAATGCAATCTGTGACTTTTATCTCGTTTTGGCGAGAAACAGTCTTTGGTGTTTTCACGCCGCACTTCCCTGAGTCCGGCCGACGTCTTTGTCATGAATATCTCTGTCCGTTCCACTCTTCATATTAACTCTCTAGTTTGCCTCCAAGCTGGAAATGTTTGCCGCTATTTCAAAACAAGTGGATTCGATAGCTGAGCGGCGACCGACCAGGGAATCGGCTGCTGTTCTGAACGTCTATATTTGCTGTTCAGATTATTTTTAATAGGTTCTTCCTCTATGGCATTCTCACATCCATTCAATATGACCGTAAAATCACCTTGATTATTGTACACACGGGAAATGATGCATGCTATTTGTTGGAATAAACGTGTTGATTTTGCATGATTTGCAGAAGCACTGTCTGCTCCAGCCAACGCTCGCACAGCCAATGTGCCTTTAAGAGCCCCAAAACACCAACATGGCTGACATTTAAACTTATTATAAGGGCATCTTTCTCTTCTAAACGGCCAAACTCTTACCTTCGTGTGGAGTTTGGCGATCTGTTTCTCGTCCACGTCGGGCTGCCTGTAGACTCTGCTCTTGTAGCGGAACTGTTGAGTGAAAAACACAAATGATTAGAAAAAGATTATAGAAGATGATAACCTTTCCTTTTACACCTCCGGGTGCATCTCCGCCAGGGGATCAAGACGTGTCCTCTTTATTAATGGCACATTTTATTACTTTCATGGTATCTTGTTGTTTTTTTTGTCAATATGAGGATTATTTCACTTCGATGTCTCCTGGCTGGGCGACAGAAAGAACAACATTTGAATATACTGTCAATGTTCTCATCCAAGCATACAGCAGTTCTTTGGGAGATCAAAATGGGAATAACAGGATTGTCTGAGATTTTAAGCTTAAAGCTGCTACGAGGAACTTTCATTTTGTGTTGATTCTGTCATCCCTGTGGACTAAAGTGGTCGTGGCTCTGAGCACCAGAGTCTCTTTAGATCTCTGCTGGAGGATCTGGGTCCGTCCACGGTGGACCGGTCTCTGCTGGAGGATCTGGGTCCGTCCACGGTGGACCGGTCTCTGCTGGAGGATCTGTGTCCGTCCACGGTGGACCGGTTTCTGCTGGAGGATCTGGGTCCGTCCACGGTGGACCGGTCTCTGCTGGAGGATCTGGGTCCGTCCACGGTGGACCGGTTTCTGCTGGAGGATCTGGGTCCGTCCACGGTGGACCGGTCTCTGCTGGAGGATCTGGGTCCGTCCACGGTGGACCGGTCTCTGCTGGAGGATCTGGGTCTGTCCACGGTGGACCGGTCTCTGCTGGATGATCTGGGTCTGTCCACGGTGGACCGGTCTCTGCTGGAGTCTGAGCTGAAGGAGTTTCTGGTGAACCTGCATGATTTCATCTGGTTTCACCAGAATCTGACCCGGTGGCTCTGATGACGAGCATCAAGAATAACTCTATAGAAACAGACCATCATACTGATGGAGGTCTGATAGAGGATCAGGACTAGACTGAGACTAGTTCATATAGAGGATCAGGACTAAACTGAGACTGGTTCAGGACCAGATAAAAGTTCCTCACAGTAATTTAAGGGAATATTTTGACTTAATTTATATCAGAATATTTATTGATAAACTGATACAGAAACATTTCTTGATCATTTCTGGCCCAGTCCTCGGGTGTGAATCCTCCTACTTTAGTTTATGTAGCATTAAATGGTCAATAACTGAGATTACTGCTACTTGGAGTAATAGATTCACTGGCCAACAGTTTACCTCCACAGACGGGACGCCCTTGCTGATTGGTTGGGGGTACTCTCGAAAGATGCGCTCTTCGTCCAGGAACTTGCCGTCCCTCCCGTTGCTGGCTGGCTGGAAAAGCCCGTAGTTGAGCACGTCTTTCAGGCTCTGATTAAGCGTACACAAGATCCGCTGCTTGGCAACCCAGACCGTCGCGTCCGGGTTGAACCGCATGCATTTCTGGTTGGGTGAAGAGAGGAGGGGAAAGGTAGAAAATTGATTAGAAGGTGATGAATGGAGTGTTTTCTGACAGTCAGAACAATCAACACAAATTAAATATTCATCTTAGAAAGCAACGTGAGACACTTGTGAACTGGACTTCCAACTCCTGATTGACGGATGCAAATAAGAGACAACGAATGTCGCCCAATTAAAATAGTTCAGTCACATCCAAATCGGTACTTTAATAACCCAAACCCTTCGCAGTCACTCCAAACAAACCACGCAGCGATGCCAAGCTTTGTCTTGTGTTCTTGTGACTGAGCTGTATGAGGATGTAATTGACACGACCCCCCTTTTTGCCTCCTGGTCTTTTCCCAGCACCGGCTTCCCCGGAGTGACAAAAACTCACACAATGCTGGATTTCTGGCCCGGTCCGAATCAGACGGGATTACGGGCGCTGTGCCGCGGCATTCGGGGAAGTGTCTGTGAGTGTTTACAGTTGGATGTGCTGCTCAGCCGGCGATAGCAGCCCTGCGTCTGTGATAAAGGCTGAAGGGATGAGCAGCCCGTGAACTCTGCCTACCCATAATCCTCTCTGCTGGCGAGGAGCGAGCGGAGAGGAGGAGAGGAGGGGAAGGAAAAGATGAAGGGTCGAAGGTATACAGGAACAGATGTCTGGCATCTGGCAGGGCTGTTTGGACTGATATGGCCTTCTTTCATTCTGCTGGTTCATTACAGTGGCACATTTCCATCAGCTCCCATTATTGCTCCTTGACACGAGTTCAATTTAAAACAATATGGAGGAAGTTTTCCAGGGAACTGGAGCTCTGGTCATCATCACGGAAAGAGTATGTTTTGTTTTCTGTCACAAAATAAAAGCATATGCGGCACAACTAGTGACAAAATAAGAGCTGAATAGTAAAAGCAGTCTCCTACTATACTGTCATCTTCATTGGTGAAACTCGTCAACTCTAAGATTAGATTAGATTTTCCTTCATTAGACCCACAGCGGGGAAATGTGCAGTATTGCAGCAGAAAAAGGGAACAAGAGGCATCAGTAAAAAAAAACATATAAGTATAATAAATAAGTAAATCTTAAAACTAACAAAAGAAGATTTAGTCGGACTGAATGGCTGAGTTCAGGGTTTAAGAGGGTTGAAGGAAAAGTCAACCTGGGCCTCATTGACCCTTTTACAGCCGACGCTATGATCGTGTCACTGGAGGCAAAACAAAGGACTAACTAGCGGACAGCTGGCTACTTAGCTTGCTGGCTACTTAGCTTGCTAGCTACTTAGCTTGCTAGCTAATTCACTGGTTACAGAAAATGATCCGAACAAAGTCGTCACTTGAATGAATGTGTTTTCCTCCACTGGGTCAAACAGTATGTGGATGAAGCATTAAGTCCTGAAACTTAACTCGTTTAGCGACTGGCTAGTTAGCCAGCTAGCTACCTGCACACACACACACACAGAGCTCTTTCCTGCTGCCGTCTGACTTGATGCCGGTTGCACATTTGTCAACTGGCCGCTGATGACCATGGAAACCAGAAACAGAAATAGCTTTCTGTCAAGTCTGCCATTGTGTCCAATATTTGAATGATTACCAAAGTGAGCTCTGAGAAGATGGCTTCTCCATCTGGACGTATGAGCTGTGTCCTGGCATCGAATGAGAGGGAAGATGGACGAAATGAAGTTGAAGAAACGAAGACACATAAAAGCATGTGCAAAAGAGGAACCATCACCACTTCCTACGTCTGTCTTTAGTTCTGTGATTTTAACTTTAACATTCTCGTGGCCTGTGGTGCGTCTGTGCTGTTGGCTTGGTAGAGAGCGGGGCTTTTCCAGTGGCAGCTGCTCTTGGTATTAGCGTAGCGTAGCGTGCTCAGGAGGATGGTGTGTTCTTAAATGATGGTGCAAACAGTAGTTTTAAAATCTTTTGTCAGAACTACGCGTTTGCAAAGACAGCAACTGACTTCATTAAGGTCCTTTGGTTTGCCGGTTGCATCTGATTTAAAAATAATCCCAAATTGCTTAATATCATGAACCCTTTGTATCTCATTTGTTTGATTTGTTCACAGATAAAAATAACAAGTGAACTATTTCTTGTTAACACAGCCTGCAGAGACTTTCTGTAACACATGTAAATATAAAACTAATCAGATATCATTCCTTAGTGAGCTTTAAGTGTTGGTGTGTACAGAGTCATAATAGCCTCCAGTCTTAATGCTAAGCTATGCTAATCCCCTCCTGGCTCTAGCTCAGTATTTCACACACAGACGTGAGAGTGGTATCTATCTTCTCATATAACTCACGTGACGTCAATAAATAAAGGTATTTCCCATAAATATTCAGTTAAATATACATAGATACATACTTTTGATGAACATCATATAAAATGAGTTAATGAGGTGTAAGTTATGAATTATTTTAAATATGTCAGATGTTCTACATAAGCCTCTTGTTGTAACATGAAGTACACATCAAAGCCGGAGACGGAGGCACATCACATGCACGTTCAACGGAGTTTGATTTCCAAGTGGACTGTGTGACTCAATCATGTGATCAAGTGAATCAGGAGCATTAGTGCATACATGTGAGAGAGCTTAATGCACACACACACACACACACACACACACACACACACACACACACACACACACCTCCTACAGAACGCTGGAGTTACAACCACCGAGCTAATTACATCAAAGGGTCATGAGTTCATCTCTGGGTTGAATCTGTACCTTGAGGATCCAGCCCCACTGGATCACACACAGTATTCTGTTCAGAGTTCACATTCAGGAAGTTACAGTGCTTCTGAAAAGAGCTCTGAAGCGGCAGCATATAGCTGCATGCTGCATCCCTTGACTTGCGGGGTAAAAGGACATCCTGCAGGAGTACGACAACCAGGACATGAGTCAGCAAATCTTTGCACAAAGTCAGTGTGTTTTCTGAATGAGTTTGTAGTTCAGGTTCTCTTATGAACACTAGTCCTCCTTTAGCTTCGTGGTGGAGACGTGAAGTCATGTGACCGTGGTGGAAACATCATAAAAGAGTTCATTAGTGAAGTTTGTTTGTTTGCCAGAAGAATAAAGAATATTTTCTGCAATAATCCAAAATCCAGTGGAAGAATCCCTTTGGCTTTCTGTTGAGGGAACTCGTGCGATCTTAACTTCCTGTTGGGCCGACACAAATATACGTCATCCCGGCAGCTCTCTAAAGGAAATCAAACTGGACAAAATGAGAGAGGGTCAGAGTAAAGGAGGGAAACCCAAAAGAGAGATGTGGTGTCGAGGTAGAGCTCTGCTTCTTCTGTTGTGTTCTGCCCCAGCTCATGATGAGGAAAGATGCTCGGAGCTCACTGTACTCTCACGTACATCCAGTGTGAAGCTCCCCGAGGACACGCACATCAAACACAGAGCCACAGCACAGAGCTGAGATGAATGGACTGTACGGCTCCAGCTGCTCGTTGCACACGGGACTTACCGCTGGGCTTTGATGATAAACCTTCACATCCGGAACCTTCTCTGGGAACGACAATACCCAGCACCAGCTACGGTGCATGTGCTACACGATCAATGGGGATGCAGCACCCAGTTATAATCTGCCCACAGCAGTCACTCCAGAGTCTTTCACATGTTGTTCTCCCCACACTGTAAACGTGGCCCACCTGGGGCTCCATGAAAAGCAACAGTGTGAGGCTAATGAATGCACGGGGCTGCAATGTGCATGAAACATTCATAGCTTCTGTTTAAATGAATAAAACTTCTTAATGCTCGACTGTTTGAGCTGTGTTGTTATGCACAAACACGTCATCATCAGCGTGAAAGAATGGCTGTTACAGCCGGAGATATATTCCACTGTGTCCCCATCTTCTATCGAACAGTATCGAACCATCTCACGCCCACACTATTAACTGTCCTCGTTCATCAGCAGGATCCTGAGTCCACACCACAGCTATTTACAATCAGGATAAAGAGTCACATCAATGCAAACACCCTCGCCTCCGCACGAGTCTATACATCAACGGCCCACGTGTCGCCCACTCAACATTCACACACCAGCGCTTGTTATTGAGGGAAAAGGACACCACATGTTGGTCAGAGCTCATTAGTATGCATGCTCCGTCATTGGCTTAAAAGGTAACGTCCGGGATTAGGATTGTGTACATGTAGGGGCAGAAATAAGACCCTTTCTGGAGCTGCAAGCGAGATTGAGTGCGATGTTGGTCACTGTGAAGACCTTTAACATCTGGAAACAGCACCTGTTTGTTTCCACTCACATGCCCCCTTTTCCCTCCACATTTCCTAAAGTACAGCCGTTTGTTAATGCTGGAAGTGAACAGCCACAGAGGGCCCTGCAGTGTGAGTGCAGCTCTGATACATCAAAGACACTGTGTTCTGCTCCACTTTACTGACAACCAGCTTCCAAAAAAGCTCTCAGGGTGTCAAACACACCATCATTAATTCTGCGGCGGATCCCAAGAAGACGTCTGGACAATCAATACTCACATGTCAACACTGAGAAAACAAATGTAGTTCATATTTCACATTGACTCCCACATGTTAGACCGTCCCTCACCGTCTGCTGCAGGTCGGGGATGACGACGCGGATGACCAGCGAGTTGATGTGAAAGTCGTCCATGTGGCTCGGCGACGGCTCGGCGGTGGCCCTTATGGTCTCGTAGATGGTCTCTTCGCGGGAGCTGTCGGAGGCGCAGTCGTCGGAGTAGTCGGAAAAGCTCTGGGCCATCTCATCTTCGCTGGAGGTGGGGCTCCGGGGCATAGCCTGCAGGCCCGGCGAATTCAGCTGTGGACAGACAGGGACGGGGGGGGGAAAGGTCACATACACTGTTCATTAGAAAACATCATGCTTTAGAGAGCCACCCAAAGATGGTGCTGGTTGGTTTGTCCTCATCCATTCTGCGCTCACAGTCTGCTTCAGGAGGGTTTAACGTGACTGTCTTCACAAACAGCTTCATGTGAGCAAAAGAGCTTCAGGAGGTTAAAGAACGGCCCCTCCAAAGGTCCTACTCTATTAACCTGAGGCGCCAACATGATTCATGGAAGACGAAGAGGAATCTCATCCGTCACTGCTGGTGGCCAATGCTCTCGGGACAGAATCAAGACATCTGAAACACATGGTTTCCTCATTAGAGGTTTGAATATCATGCATTAAATACATGCAGATGTTTGACCTTAAAGACAGCGGAATGGCATTTAGAGCTCATCTTCTGAATGTGATATATTTGGGAGTGAGATGGAGAATAACTGCTGAGTGCTCAGTTACAGAGACTGGACATCAAAGTCTTCTGTAAAGATATACGAGCTTCTCAGTGCAACACAAACTCAAAGCGGTTAAATGACCAATCAGTGTGACTGAAAGAGTCGCTGCAACACCATCAACGAGGTCATCTGTTCTCATCAGCAGAGCCATTCTTCAGCTGTCAGTGCTTTGGTTTGATGAAGGAGACGCTCTTCACCCAGAGAGGACAGAGAGACGGTCAGCTGGAGGGCTTTGTGTGTGTCCCTGCACCATCCTGGTGTATATATATATATACATATATACTGTATATATATATATACTTCCATTAGCCATGTGATGGTCCAGACACCTGGACACTGCTGATGAGATAACAAGACGTAAAGGTCTCCGTCCCTCTGGCTGTGGATGGATAGCTTTTTATTTCCACGGATTGTTTTCAGCAGTAAAATGTAGGAAATAAAGAGTAAACTCATGAAACATATTTAGAAAATTGCCAGTTTGCACATCAATTCTGCTTTATTTTTGCACATTTCTGTGTTCTTCCTGATGAGGACTTCATACTGATGATTGTTAACATTTTCTTGCATGTTTTTCCAATCAGCATGTGGCCAATTACAACCACGTTCTAGGTCCTGTGTGTGTGTGTGTGTGTGTGTGTGTGTGTGTGTGTGTGTGTGTGTGTGTGTGTCTGCATATATTGAATGTGCTCATAGTGTGCTGAAAAATAAATCGTTAAATATTGCATTTACATGCTCAGATTAATTTGATGAACATTTTCTTCGAGCTCGTATGTGAACGCTGAGGTATCCATGGCGACCACAGCTGCTCGCGCCGGGTGGCTGTTTACATCCCTATTGTCCCTATTGTTCTTTTTACACAATGAGATCAAATCAGAAACACTCGGACTATGGACGTCTGTTTACCATTCATTTGCACACATATTTACAGAATGTTGCTTTGATTTATTGTCTGGTTATATTTCATATGTTATATTTGTTTATATATATATATATATATATATATATATATATATATATATATCAGGTCTTTAGCGATGAAAAGAGTAAATGAAAAAATGAATTCTCTTGGTGGACTGTTGTTATTATGATAACTCGTCATAATCGGTTATTAATGAGAACAACCAGCATGTTGGTGTTTCTTCAAACCACAGGGTATGAATGTCAGAGTTTACAGTACAGTAGCTACAGTACGTCTCATATCCTGTTTAATGACACGTTTAACGTTAGAGACGGTCGGTTAGGTTTAAACACTTCCTGGTTGTTAACTAGTGTGAATAAATAAGAACTCTTAGTGGACTTTTGTAAAATAAGTTCCATAACAAGCTTGAAGTCAACGTTTACGTTTGTTTTCCCACGGGACACGAGCAACACCTCCTGGAGTCCTGTTGGTTTGACCCACTAGTCCTGAGTTGGTTTGACCCACTAGTCCTGAGTTGGTTTGACCCACTAGTCCTGAGTTGGTTTGACCCACTAGTCCTGTGTTGGTTTGACCCACTAGTCCTGTGTTGGTTTGACCCACTAGTCCTGAGTTGGTTTGACCCACTAGTCCTGTGTTGGTTTGACCCACTAGTCCTGTGTTGGTTTGACCCACTAGTCCTGAGTTGGTTTGACCCACTAGTCCTGAGTTGGTTTGACCCACTAGTCCTGTGTTGGTTTGACCCACTAGTCCTGTGTTGGTTTGACCCACTAGTCCTGTGTTGGTTTGACCCACTAGTCCTGAGTTGGTTTGACCCACTAGTCCTGTGTTGGTTTGACCCACTAGTCCTGAGTTGGTTTGACCCACTAGTCCTGTGTTGGTTTGACCCACTAGTCCTGAGTTGGTTTGACCCACTAGTCCTGTGTTGGTTTGACCCAGTAGTCCTGTGTTGGTTTGACCCACTAGTCCTGTGTTGGTTTGACCCACTAGTCCTGAGTTGGTTTGACCCACTAGTCCTGTCTTGGTTTGACCCACTAGTCCTGTGTTGGTTTGACCCACTAGTCCTGAGTTGGTTTGACCCACTAGTCCTGTGTTGGTTTGACCCACTAGTCCTGAGTTGGTTTGACCCACTAGTCCTGTGTTGGTTTGACCCACTAGTCCTGTGTTGGTTTGACCCACTAGTCCTGAGTTGGTTTGACCCACTAGTCCTGAGTTGGTTTGACCCACTAGTCCTGTGTTGGTTTGACCCACTAGTCCTGTGTTGGTTTGACCCACTAGTCCTGAGTTGGTTTGACCCACTAGTCCTGTGTTGGTTTGACCCACTAGTCCTGAGTTGGTTTGACCCACTAGTCCTGAGTTGGTTTGACCCACTAGTCCTGAGTGACGAAGTGGACTTTCTCGTTAGTAAAACTCGTTATTATACAACGTAACGTTCAATAACGGCCGCTACATATTCTACGTCACATGCTCTGACAGAATGCACTAAAGGAACGACATTGCTTCACTTTGCAAGGTTGGATCAACCTCATGACACCACAGACGCCAGATATATGAATAATATTTGTGTTTATTTATGTTCATAAAAGAACACAGAAAGAACATGAAAGAAAACGTGGATATGTATATTTCAGGACCTTCGCCTTGTTCAGAGAGAACTTCTTTAGTGTTTATGTGATAACTCATTAATAAAACGTACAATAACATGAGGATGAAGTGCATACCGATGTCATCATTATGGTCATGAAATAACACAGGAAGAACATGGATGGAAACGTGTTCATGAATCTTGCCGGCATTACCAAGGTTTTGCACAATTGTTTGTGCAAATTTATGACTTTCTTTCTTGCACAATGACGTCTTTCAATTTGTACATTTTCCTCCTAAATTCATGATTTTCTTCCTCTGAACATCACTCCGATGACGGCCTCCTCTCCCTCACACAGGGTTTACCTCCACAACTCACATCTCACATCGTGAACCCGGATTCTCACCAGCGGCAAAAAACAAAGCGAATCAAAGATGCAAATGATCACACAGTGTGATAATTATCCCCTGATTAGCATGCTAATTCATTCATAGCCAATTCTCTCAAAGACAACACTAAACAGACATGCCTGAAGTGTTATTAAATGGAAAAGCATAAGCGGTTCTAATGATGTCATTTTTTTGTCTTTTTCTTATTCAGGCATGAGTGTCTCATAACAAACTCATTTAATAAAAGATGTCTTGAGAATAGACACAAACCGGGCCAAAACAATTTTTGATTGGTGATGAACTTTTAGCATCGTTAAAGATGGAACTGTTATTGATGAACCATTTAACAACCATTGATTCATTCTGTTTGGTTAAACAGTTAAAAAATGATATTCGACTTTTAAGACTTAAAAGAGCCAAAGACGAGATATAAACAGTACACGTAGTAACCGTGACCTCATCAGTGGTTAGTGGATGTTTTGAAGCTCTTGAGTTCAGCATCTTGGTTTTTGGCAGAAGTGACACGAGAGGGTGGAGCTTAACACACCGGACGCTGAATAAAACATCTTTAGGCAACCAAAATGTTACAAATGACTTTCCTGAAAGAGTTAGGGCACATCAAGGGCTGGAACTACAGGGAATATCTGACCTGTCAATCACCGTGTAGCCCCGCCCTAAAGCATCCCCTGCTTTATGGTCTGTTTGACTCTAAATGGACCATAATGTACTAAATGAACATCATGCTGTATTGAAGAAGACTTGAAACTAGAGATTGAGACCATAAACTCATGTTTACAATGTTTACTGAGGTAATAAATCAAGAGAGAAGTAGAGTCATTTTCTCATAGACTTCTATAGAACCAGAGGAGTCGCCCCCTGGTGGACACTAGAGAGAATGCAGCTTTAAGGCCCTGATATAACTTTCTAGACCTAAAGACTTCCGCATGCTTGTCACAAAAATGAGACTAGCTAGTCCACCTTAAAAGGTCAGTCCACCTTTAGTGAGCATGAGCTGAACTTGTGTCCACGACGATGCATCGCTGCTGCTACACTGCAGATGGTAGTAAATGATGGATTTAACCCGTTTCGTGCATCGGATGTCTGTGCAGCTGGGCGGCTTCGTTAGCACTTCAACCACAGCGCCCTGCATGGAAGGAGCCGGTCCCGTCGGTTAACGAGGATCACAAAGGTCAGAAACATTCTAACTCAGCGTCCTCACTGCCTAACGCGTCGAGTGATCTGATGCAAACTCACAGCTCAGGCTGATCTGGGGTCTGATGACATTCACCATGCAGCATTTCTAGCAGCTTCTACAGATGAGTCTCATTCACTTGACTCTGCAGCAGGACGCCGTGACATCGGGGGAACTTCAACGGGGCTGAAATGCTCTTTCTGGCTTCAAGTGGCTTCACGTGCTTTGGCTGCTTTTATGAGAGTGAAGGTGTGAAGGTGTGAAGGTGTGAAGGTGTATGTGAGACAGAGAGAGGAGGAGGAGGAGGAGGAGGAGGAGGAGGAGGAGAGGTTTTTTACCACCTCTACTTTCACACTCACACTCAGAGTGGTTGTCCATTGTAATGAGTTTTTTTTTTGTCGTCCCTGGACTCATTTTGTCTTCCACACCCTCTGCTCACTTCATTCAGTGGTGTAATTGAAAAGATGAAAAGTCTTTAGGTCCTACGAGAGTTCCCAGAGTTCAGCGATTGCTTTTGATTAGCACGAGTCGAGCATGTGGTCTCTGGTAGAGACCTGTCAATCACCGTGTAGCCCCGCCCTAAAGCATCCCCTGCTTTATGGTCTGTTTGACTCTAAATGGACCATAATGTACTAAATGAACATCATGCTGTATTGAAGAAGACTTGAAACTAGAGATTGAGACCATAAACTCATGTTTACAATGTTTACTGAGGTAATAAATCAAGAGAGAAGTAGAGTCATTTTCTCATAGACTTCCTGCAGGAATCATAATATTTGATCTGTCAACACAACAGCTCAGCTGGATTTCACAGTTAAGCCAACGATACTTGTTCAGACTAGAGGAAAGAGAACTTTATTTTACTACTTTGTCTCTTTGCGTCTGTAGATTTCTCCTAAATTCACCAACAGTTATCATTACATAACGCCTCATTTACATATTTAAACATAACATTTCAGAAAACTTGTAATACAATAAATACTCCTCTTAATGTGAGTAATGAACTGGTGAAGTTTCAAGGTGATATCTATGAGTTCATGTTTTTATCCTCCTGTGAAGCAGCTCTGTGGTTATTGATGCTGAGTGGCTGCATTAGGTTCTGATAGATATTAGTCTGAGTTATACTTTTGCTACAAAGCCTCATATCATTTGTTTGCTAAATGCAATGTTCTGTAGCGATAATCCTCAGAGATAAAACTGAATTATTTATTATTTATTTATTCATTTATTAATGTGTCACAGTGAGACGTTTCTTCTGAGGACATTTACTGACGTCTCTACGTTTAATATATAAGAAGAAGCATCAAGAACTGACTCATGACATTGACGTTGTGCAGCAAGTGTTGTGGGTACATGTATGTGCACCCTGTAGTTATTAACTGATGAATGTCTTACAGCTGATGACGTTTTTGACTTCTTGAGCACAGCTCACATCTCATGTATGTACGTATACCACCGTTCTAATCAAGTTCATGTTGCAACAAACACGACAGATACCATGAATCTCATGTGCATTATATCCCTTTCTGTCTTCTTATACCGACACGTGTGTGCATGTATAACAACACACGGGTGTCATTTCCACTACGAGTGACAAACAAATGGGACGACGAAAAAGACGTTTGTTGGGTTTTCCTTCTGTGAAGGTCAACGAGCTGAAAGCAGAAGATGACGTGAGATGAGTTCAGACCGCTGCTGTCTTTCTATCAGCCAAACCACAGGGTGTGTGTGTGTGTGTGTGTGTGTGTGTGTGTGTGTGTGTGTGTGTGTGTGTGTGTGTGTGTGTGTGTGTGCGTGTGTATATGTGTGTGTGTGTGTGTGTGTGTGTGTGTGTGATCGATCAATGACAAACAAGCAGCCCTGAGGCCACATGATTGCAGCAGATCTTCATCTCTTACTACACAGACAGACTGATGAAAATGAAATGATGAATATCGTCAATAAAACGTGATCCATCTGTGTTTGAGACTCCAGAGTTCAGAGGTACATAGAGTTCAGAGGTACAGAGAGTTCAGAGGTACAGAGAGTTCAGAGGTACAGAGTTCAGAGGTACAGAGAGTTCAGAGGTACAGAGAGTTCACAGGTACAGAGAGTTCACAGGTACAGAGAGTTCACAGGTACAGAGAGTTCAGAGGTACAGAGAGTTCAGAGGTACAGAGAGTTCAGAGGTACAGAGAGTTCACAGGTACAGAGAGTTCAGAGGTACAGAGAGTTCAGAGGTACAGAGAGTTCAGAGGTACAGAGAGTTCACAGGTACAGAGAGTTCAGAGGTACAGAGAGTTCAGAGGTACAGAGAGTTCACAGGTACAGAGAGTTCAGAGGTACAGAGTTGAGAGGTACAGAGAGTTCAGAGGTACAGAGTTCAGAGGTACAGAGAGTTCAGAGGTACAGAGAGTTCAGAGGTACAGAGAGTTCAGAGGTACAGAGAGTTCACAGGTACAGAGAGTTCACAGGTACAGAGAGTTCACAGGTACAGAGAGTTCAGAGGTACAGAGAGTTCAGAGGTACAGAGAGTTCAGAGGTACAGAGAGTTCACAGGTACAGAGAGTTCAGAGGTACAGAGAGTTCAGAGGTACAGAGAGTTCAGAGGTACAGAGAGTTCACAGGTACAGAGAGTTCAGAGGTACAGAGAGTTCAGAGGTACAGAGAGTTCACAGGTACAGAGAGTTCAGAGGTACAGAGTTGAGAGGTACAGAGAGTTCAGAGGTACAGAGTTCAGAGGTACAGAGAGTTCAGAGGTACAGAGAGTTCAGAGGTACAGAGAGTTCACAGGTACAGAGAGTTCAGAGGTACAGAGTTGAGAGGTAGAGAGAGTTCAGAGGTACAGAGAGTTCAGAGGTACAGAGCGTTCAGAGGTACAGAGAGTTCACAGGTACAGAGAGTTCACAGGTACAGAGAGTTCAGAGGTACAGAGAGTTCAGAGGTACAGAGAGTTCAGAGGTACAGAGAGTTCAGAGGTACAGAGAGTTCAGAGGTACAGAGAGTTCACAGGTACAGAGAGTTCAGAGGTACAGAGAGTTCAGAGGTACAGAGAGTTCACAGGTACAGAGAGTTCAGAGGTACAGAGAGTTGAGAGGTACAGAGAGTTCAGAGGTACAGAGAGTTCAGAGGTACAGAGAGTTCAGAGGTACAGAGTTGAGAGGTACAGAGAGTTCAGAGGTACAGAGAGTTCAGAGGTACAGAGAGTTCAGAGGTACAGAGTTCAGAGGTACAGAGAGTTCAGAGGTACAGAGAGTTCAGAGGTACAGAGAGTTCAGAGGTACAGAGAGTTCACAGGTACAGAGAGTTCAGAGGTACAGAGTTGAGAGGTACAGAGAGTTCAGAGGTACAGAGAGTTCACAGGTACAGAGAGTTGTTCATCAAGTTTCAAGTTCTTCACTGTCAGAGGAACGATTACAGAGAAGACTCTGAGCTCTGAGATCTTCCTCCGACAACGCTCATTCAAAAAGAAACACACGAGTAAAGAATCTAAGACATGAAATAAAGTAAAAATACAGGGATGAAATGCAACACGCCCGTAAAACTGCAATAATGAACTTCTATTTGCTTCAATCACTCAGCAAAGATGGGAAATACTATCAAACCAGTCTGAATATTACTTCTATAAGTAATAACACATCAATCCCAGCTTATAGACAGTTAACGCACTGCGTTGTCTGGCTCCTGGAACACCAACACAACACCTACGTTCATCCTCTTAAAACCAGCGACGAGCCAATCGGCATCAGGAACAGGTGAGAACTAAACACACCAAG
This sequence comes from Leptoclinus maculatus, assembly GCA_032191485.1. Lineage (NCBI taxonomy): Eukaryota > Metazoa > Chordata > Actinopteri > Perciformes > Stichaeidae > Leptoclinus > Leptoclinus maculatus. Next base: position 16,187,670 of record JAVDOI010000012.1, read on the forward strand.
GTGTCTGTACTGAGAAACAATGAATATTAATACATAGTGATGTAAACAGGGAGTAAACGTATACAAAGGTAAAGTGGTGAGCTCAAGAGTTCGTGCTCAAACACGTCATTAATGAATCAAATCCAAACCCTTTGAGCTCAGTGAGAGTTATTACTCTTCACCTCAACGCGTCCACAAGCAGCTGAGTCAGAAGGAGACATTTCAGCTGTAAACATCACTGTCATCACTGTCATCACTGTCATCACTGTCATCACTGTCATCACTGTCATCACTGTCATCACTGTCATCACTGTCAGCTGTAAACATCACTGGATGTCAGTCGCTGTTGATTCAAAGAGAAGCGCTTCTTTTCACGGCTGACATTCTGCAGAAACCGTCAAACAACACAACGCAGGAGGAGCTCTGCTGAGGCTCACGGAGCCACTTCTACACCTATTGTGTGAGTAGAAGAAGAACCCAGCTGGTTACAACAACAACAATACATATTAATACATACAGCTGTAGGTTCTGAGAGGAGGAATCAACAGGATGCACCAAACAGGTACACAGTGAAGATGATGACATTACGAGACCATAAACATCACATGTACATATATTTAATACTCTTTTGTTTTTGCTCTTAATTCTTATTTGAGCTTATTTTTAGTTTATTTTCCTCCTGCAGAAAAAAAGCAAACTCCAAGAAGGCTACACAAACCTCTACATTTGTTATCTTCAAAAAGAATATAGATATATTATTAAATATGATATACTTTATAATCTGCGTTCAGATCGTATTTTAAAAACACACCTCGGCCGTGTGAGAGGATGAATTACAATATGTTGCTTTAGTCTGTCATCAGATGTGATCGTCTACATTTATGAAACGATGTCACGTTGGTATTTCACACTTTGTCCTGTTTCTGTGTTCAGTCAAACAGTCGTGTTCTAAACAGCTTTAAAGTCTACATGAGAACATAATGATAATATATAATTATAGTATTATTATATATATATATATATTATAATTCTGTGTTCTTTCTCTTTTAACAATAATCACTGTTTCAATAACTATAATTACTAAACGCAGACGACAAAGACGGAGGTTGTATTCATGTCTCCTCCGTCTGTAAAACGCTGTGGTGTGGTTTCGTTGTAAAGGTCACGTCTGCACCTTTAACCCCTCCACAGAGGGGGGGTGGGGGTAAAGCTCCGTTGCTATAGCAACAGAGGGTGTAGGCGGAGGAGCTGAACTGGAAACGTCCGTCTAACAAACAAACAACTGGTTTCTGAGACTTCGTCCGGGATGAAGCGTCTCACACCGGTTCCTACGGAGACGTGAGGATTGAAGGACGTTTAAGGAGCTTAAGGAACACGTGAGGAGTTCAACTGGACTCAGAGGAAGCTGAGCCAGTTAGAGTTTAACAGAATCCACTGGAAACTCCTCTTAGAAACCAAAGAAGGCGATGATGTTACGTCACAATTGTTCTTATCTGAAGACAAACCATGATGGTCTGTTTGCTCCAGTTACTGGAAGATTACAAGTCTTTATTCTGTCTGAATGATGGTTATTAATGTGTTATAATACGACAGTTTGTGTGAAGACTTCAATCACCATCATGTTACAACTAATGTTACAAATGTTAACATTAGTTAACATTTGTAACATGTTACAACTAAAAGCCCTGGAGACAAGACCTACCCCTCCTTTAATGAGCACGTTTTAATAAGAAGGACATATGAAGATTGATCACCAGCAGCACGTCGGCCCCGCGTGTCAGACCGGGAGGTAGAACAATAGCAATAAACACGGCGCTTATTAAAAGCTTTGTACTAAATACGTCCCGCCGCTTCATTATCTGTCCCTCGAGCCGGCAGAGCTGTGACTGAAAAACAACTTTATAATGAATCAAATGAAAACAGGCCGGCTCATCGTGGCGTTAATGAGATGCAGATCGTATCAGGGTTCTGTGGGTAAAGAACGTCAACTTCAACTAGATCCTCAGGGATCCAGTTCAAACTTCAACTAGATCCTCAGGGATCCAGTTCAAACTTCAACTAGTTCCTCAGGGATCCAGTTCAAACTTCAACTAGTTCCTCAGGGATCCAGTTCAAACTTCAACTAGATCCTCAGGGATCCAGTTCAAACTTCAACTAGTTCCTCAGGGATCCAGTTCAAACTTCAACTAGATCCTCAGGGATCCAGTTCAAACTTCAACTAGATCCTCAGGGATCCAGTTCAAACTTCAACTAGTTCCTCAGGGATCCAGTTCAAACTTCAACTAGATCCTCAGGGACCCAGTTCACGTTAAACCAGTCTTCTTTTGTGGTCAACTGACCTCACAAACTGAGGAATGCAAGGTTAGGACGAAAGAGTGAAGAGAGAGTGAACACACACACACACACACACACACACACACACACACACACACACACACACACACACACACACAAATGTAAAAGGAAGCTCGCCATTACGTTTTCTGCCCTGCAAATAAAAGAATTGGATTCTGAGCTATTTAGAGACACAACGTCACACAGTCTCTCTCACACACACACACACACACACACACACACACACACACACACACACACACACACACACACACACACACCATCAGTGTATCACTGCTGCTAATCTACCACCTGCTGCTTTAATCAACACACACTTTCAGTCTTTACGTCGCTGCTGCTCTCTCTCCTCAGATACAACGAGACTGTTGACGTCAGAAGAGAAACCACGGCGCTGCTCGCTGGTTCCACAATTAAAAACGACGTGTTTAAATGTGAGATGTGTGTCTGATCTCTCACGCTTGTGATCGAATGGGCCACAATCAGAACTCCTGACCTGCCTGAACGGATACTTATAGGTTCAAGGAGCGGCTGTGGATAACATATTTCATTTCCTATAAATTCTTCACATTAAAAGTGCCCGACTGTTTTTTGGCAGCTAACCCTTCCTCTCTGCGGTGTTAGCAGACATGTTTCATTGAAGAATAGCTGCTGACAAAGCTCGGCTAATTTGGTGATAAACAATTTTTTGTTATTTTAAAGCTTTTTACTATGATTGAGACCATAAACTCATGTTTACAATGTTTACTGAGGTAATAAATCAAGAGAGAAGAGTCATTTTCTCATAGACTTCTATACAATCAGAGGAGTCGCCCCCTGGTGGACACTAGAGAGAATGCAGCTTTAACACATGAAGAGCCGCCTGATTCTGCCTGAAGGGAAATATACTGCAAGAAATAAGAAAAGGAAAAGAAGACGACATGTGACAGAGGCGGATGAATACGTGGACAAAACATCCGTCTTTGACATCAGAGAAAGAGACGTTCGCATCGCACATTGACCTCAACCCAGGTCCCTAAACGTCACCAAATATGAACCACGAGGGCGGCAGATCAGAACGCTCGATCAGTTCATGTGGAGCTCATGTCGAGGACCCTCATCAGGTCTCATCCCACATTTGTAGCAATACCTACAAAAAAGAATGCGCCGAAATTCATAGGTTTACCACGAAACTATATTCCCTAAACCTAACTGTTTCTTGTGAAGACGGAAGTTTATTTTGAAAAGACTATTTGAGTAACGAGCTGAAATTTAAATTGTGTCGCAGGACTTTTGCAGGAAAACGCACGAAAAACGAGAAGCGACTTTTTGTCAAGATATCACACGAACCCTCGTGGACGTAACGTCACCGCAGCGACACAGAGACTCAGAGACAAGCAGCTGATCCTCACCTGGAGAACATGACACGTTCACAAGTCCTCCATCGACCGACTCATCATTTCAACGGTACAATATCCAAATGTCTGGATCCGACCTCTGCTAAGTCACTGTGAAAGTGTACGAGAACCACAACCAACATGATGCCTTTTACATTGATCATGTGGTGAGGAGCCACCAGCTGTTACATGTGGACACATTAAAGACTATTAACTATATATATATTACTACACATTAAAGACTATTAACTATATATATATTACTACACATTAAAGACTATTAACTATATATATATTACTACACAATGAAGACTATTAACTATATATATATTACTACACAATGAAGACTATTAACTATATATATATTACTACACAATGAAGACTATTAACTATATATATATTACTACACATTAAAGACTATTAACTATATATATATTACTACACAATGAAGACTATTAACTATATATATATTACTACACAATGAAGACTATTAACTATATATATATTACTACACATTAAAGACTATTAACTATATATATATTACTACACAATGAAGACTATTAACTATATATATATTACTACACAATGAAGACTATTAACTATATATATATATTACTACACAATAAAGACTATTAACTATATATATATATATTACTACACATTAAAGACTATTAACTATATATATATTACTACACAATAAAGACTATTAACTATATATATATTACTACACAATGAAGACTATTAACTATATATATATTACTACACAATGAAGACTATTAACTATATATATATTACTACACAATGAAGACTATTAACTATATATATATTACTACACAATGAAGACTATTAACTATATATATATTACTACACAATGAAGACTATTAACTATATATATATTACTACACAATGAAGACTATTAACTATATATATATTACTACACAATGAAGACTATTAACTATATATATATTACTACACAATGAAGACTATTAACTATATATATATTACTACACAATGAAGACTATTAACTATATATATATTACTACACATTAAAGACTATTAACTATATATATATTACTACACAATAAAGACTATTAACTATATATATATTACTACACAATGAAGACTATTAACTATATATATATTACTACACAATGAAGACTATTAACTATATATATATTACTACACATTAAAGACTATTAACTATATATATATTACTACACAATGAAGACTATTAACTATATATATATATTACTACACAATAAAGACTATTAACTATATATATATATTACTACACATTAAAGACTATTAACTATATATATATTACTACACAATAAAGACTATTAACTATATATATATTACTACACAATAAAGACTATTAACTATATATATATTACTACACAATAAAGACTATTAACTATATATATATTACTACACAATGAAGACTATTAACTATATATATATTACTACACAATAAAGACTATTAACTATATATATATTACTACACAATGAAGACTATTAACTATATATATATTACTACACATTAAAGACTATTAACTATATATATATTACTACACAATGAAGACTATTAACTATATATATATTACTACACAATGAAGACTATTAACTATATATATATTACTACACAATAAAGACTATTAACTATATATATATATTACTACACAATGAAGACTATTAACTATATATATATTACTACACAATGAAGACTATTAACTATATATATATTACTACACAATAAAGACTATTAACTATATATATATTACTACACAATGAAGACTATTAACTATATATATATTACTACACAATGAAGACTATTAACTATATATATATTACTACACAATAAAGACTATTAACTATATATATATATTACTACACAATGAAGACTATTAACTATATATATATATTACTACACAATGAAGACTATTAACTATATATATATATTACTACACAATAAAGACTATTAACTATATATATATTACTACACAATAAAGACTATTAACTATATATATATTACTACACAATGAAGACTATTAACTATATATATATATTACTACACAATGAAGACTATTAACTATATATATATTACTACACAATGAAGACTATTAACTATATATATATTACTACACAATGAAGACTATTAACTATATATATATTACTACACAATAAAGACTATTAACTATATATATATATTACTACACAATGAAGACTATTAACTATATATATATATTACTACACAATAAAGACTATTAACTATATATATATTACTACACAATGAAGACTATTAACTATATATATATTACTACACAATGAAGACTATTAACTATATATATATATTACTACACAATGAAGACTATTAACTATATATATATTACTACACAATGAAGACTATTAACTATATATATATTACTACACAATGAAGACTATTAACTATATATATATTACTACACAATAAAGACTATTAACTATATATATATTACTACACAATAAAGACTATTAACTATATATATATTACTACACAATGAAGACTATTAACTATATATATATTACTACACAATGAAGACTATTAACTATATATATATTACTACACAATGAAGACTATTAACTATATATATATTACTACACAATGAAGACTATTAACTATATATATATTACTACACAATGAAGACTATTAACTATATATATATTACTACACAATGAAGACTATTCCTCCAAACATGTGGCGTCTTTGGTTCCCCTTTCATGCTCGCAGCAGGTCATCACCTTCATTCAGGCCCATTACGCTCTCCAGTTCCCCCCCGCCTGACCTGGACGATCAGAGAGACTCCCTGATGAGACACGGGGGGACAGAGAGACTCCCTGATGAGACACGGGGGGACGGAGAGACTCCCTGATGAGACACGGGGGGACGGAGAGACTCCCTGATGAGACACGGGGGGACGGAGAGACTCCCTGATGAGACACGGGGGGACAGAGAGACTCCCTGATGAGACACGGGGGGGACGGAGGTCAAGTGCTGCAAGCGATGAGAGAGGAAATTGAGAATACATTCATCAACATGTGAAGGAACGTGGGGATTAAGAGCAGCGGCCGACCAACCAGACAGACCTGACGGACCAAACGACACCAAACTGCCCCAGAGAGGAGAGGAGGAGAGATGGAGGCTAAGCTAACCCAGCTAGGACCTGAGGCTACTCCACTACCCAGCATGCTCCTGGCTCTCTGATGCCCGGTCGCAGAAAAATAAGATGGATGAAAGCAGCGGGAGGTCGGTGACCTTTGAGCCCACATCTTCACAGAGACCTGGATCCATCGTGGTCCAGGATCAAGCTGCAGTTGACGGGCGGACAGCAGGACAGAGATCAGGACTCTGGTGGACCAGAGGAGGAGGACTCTGTGTTTACATCATGAGGACTCTGGTGGACCAGAGGAGGAGGACTCTGTGTTCACATCATGAGGACTCTGGTGGACCAGAGGAGGAGGACTCTGTGTTCACATCATGAGGACTCTGGTGGACCAGAGGAGGAGGACTCTGTGTTCACATCATGAGGACTCTGGTGGACCAGAGGAGGAGGACTCTGTGTTTACATCATGAGGACTCTGGTGGACCAGAGGAGGAGGACTCTGAGTTTACATCATGAGGACTCTGGTGGACCAGAGGAGGAGGACTCTGTGTTTACACCATGTTGTCGTTGTTCATCCCCGTGTTGCACAACGACAATAAATGATCCTTGAATCGTTGAACGTTTAAGAGACTTTCAGACTCAGTGGTCTACATACAGTTAAATATAGAGACTGTGGCGTCATGTAGGGAGAATAAACTCTCACATGAGTGGATGTTTAGCTAAATGACAGTCTTTAAAAACGCTCCATATATATACATATATACACGTATATATATGCATATATACACGTATATATGCAACCATGGATTCACACTCCCCTCCATCAGTCTGCTATGAAGCCTGTAAGCTTCTCTTTCGTTTTCCGTCCTCAGAAGATATAACAGAGAGCGCACAAGGACACAGATGGTCGGCTGCTTTTTTTAAAAAAGAAACCAGTGTCTGTGCGTCTGTGTGCACGCTCCGTGTGCATATTTGTGAATATAAGCAAGAGAAGAGAAAAAACAGAACAGAAATGAGCATACTCTTCATTTCACAGTGAATAATTGCTGTGTCAGCTTGAGCGTGAGGGCCCAGTGTTACATGGAAGTGCACTCCTTCTCAGGGCTGAAACTGAGCAGCGGGAACATTGCAGAGAAGCTGCAGAGACTCTTGAAATAGCTTCAGATGAATTACGCTCGGCTTTCAAGTGTACATTCTTCTGAGGGCTTCGTGAATCTATTGATGCTTTCTGCTTTCAGGTTCACACATTCACATCTTGTGATCTGAATAGTCGCCTGCAGGGTTTGAAAGGAACAGTGTGAAGCATTTCTATGAGCAGAAAAGGTAAAAATAATATTCATAACTACGTTTTCTTTAGCTTCGAATGAGCCCTTCATATCTACAGATGTCCACTGCCATGTTTCTACAGTAGCCCAGAAGGGACAAACCAAGCAGATGTGTTAAAGCTGCATTCTCTCTACTGTCCACCAGGGGGCGACGTCTATGAGAAAATGACTCTACTTCTCTCTTCATTTGGTCACTACTGTTCATAGGTTGCGAAAAATCCAAGATGGCGACGGCCGTAATCCAAGATGGCGACGACAAATTCCCCGTATTCGAGGCTTCAAAACATCCACAAACCAATGAGTGACGTCACGATAACTACGGCGGGTCATACCGGTGTGGTGTCCAGTTTCTGTAATATTTCACCAGAAATAGCAAGTTGCACACTATTGGTTTTGGACGATAAGAAAATCCTGTTTTAGTGTCCTAAATAGCATGTTACAACAGTCAGGCTCATCATCTGGGAACCATGAACGCCTTCACAAAACTTCTGACCACTAGATATAGACGTCTGTGTATCCCTCAAAGCCCTGCTAATAAGAATGCCTTGCTAATATACCTGATAGTTTGAACAACGCGGTGCCTCAAACGTTTTAAATCAAAGCTCCCATTCTGATCAGGAATCTTCAGAACACGACGTCACATGCACTAATGTACTTGTGAGTCAATGGCCCGACTACCTTCTTCATGTAAATGCCGGAGGAGGCCGGTGAGTGGCAGGCAGACCTCCAGCAGCGATCACAAAGTCATTCACGCTCCTCTGCACGATGCATTGTTTGTTTTGGCGCGTGAAGTCGATCCTGGTTCCGTTGGTGGAGACGCCACTCGAGTCTACACTAGACTCTGCAAAACAACCCGACTTCTGTTCTGCTCATCTGTGTGAGTGCCAATGAATACTAACAACCGTTTCTCTGTGAACGTCAGAGGCAGCACATTAGAACGGTTTCTATTTGAAGTCCCTGGAAGGCTGTCATTATTAAGAGTCCCCTGGAACTAAAGGTGACTACAGATACATTCATAATGGACTGTGCATGCAATTACATCTCTGCGCATGTTGGAGAGCTTGAGTCTCTCTCCGGCTTTTATTGGAATCACAAAGCAAATTGCACATGAGGGGAGCAGCAGAGGTAGAATAGCTTTTCTGCCTCTGCAGAGATGCGAGTGCTGTATGCATGCCCACATAGTACACCCTAAAGGTCTGCAGACACATTATCGGGTCATGGCGGCTAACAGCAGTCGATAATGCTGTTTACTCAGAAGCAGCAGACAGGAAGAGACGATGATTAAGTTAGAAATACGTCTTTGAGAGGAAAACGGCGACTGAGCAGAAAAGTTGGTGTCAAAAGTCTGTTCATCTGATAACTTTAGTTTAGAAGTGTAGAATAACTATCGCTGTGAACCAACGTCAACACCATTAAACACATGAATACTTAAAGTGAGGATACGCTCGTGGAGACCTTCAATTCAGGGATGCCGTTCAAGTTTAAAGTTTAATGGAATTCTTTCAATTATAAACATGTGGCCCAGTTCTGCCTAATGCTTACATCTGGGGATGGTCGGTGTACGCTGAATATTCATGAGCAGCTATATGGAGCCACATGGAGAGGAAACAAATCCCACAGGCCCTGAAAACGAAGGCTCGGATAGACGAATGAGTGGGTGTGAGTGTGTATGCAGAGCAGTGGGCGGTGGATGAAATCAACCGTGACTCTTTCAGTGATCGCAAATAACGTCCATCGGACCACACGTTGGTCCACAGCGAAGAATCGTGATAAGCAAATGTCATCCTACATATGAATGCAGTAAAAGCTATATAGTAAAGAGAATATTATAGATTTAAGACAAAACGCACAGAAGGGGAGGACTTTGAGAAAAAGTCCCAAATTGGTTGGATACTTCAGCACCACGGACAGCGCCGGAGATTGATCAGCACACAGCGCGGGGAGGCTACGGGTAACGGACGTCGATTTAAAGTGGAACAAACCTCAGATAAAGGACGAATGAGTCAGCCAGACCAGACAAACATATTCAACTACCCCTCTGTCCCTGCTCTCTGCTACGAGGAGAGGGGGGGGGGGGGGGGGGGGGCAGGTTAACAAGAAGGATGGCATCCCCCCTAAATAACTTGCTAAACTTTGTAGTTACCATGGTAACTGTGCATGTCAGGCATCAACCTCCGGTTCTTTAAAGTGAATCCAAAGCTTCATGTGTTAAAGCTGCATTCTCTCTAGTGTCCACCAGGGGGCGACTCCTCTGGTTCTATAGAAGTCTATAGAAAATGACTCTACTTCTCTCTTGATTTATTACCTCAGTAAACATTGTAAACATGAGTTTATGGTCTCAATCTCTAGTTTCAAGTCTTCTTCAATACAGCATGATGTTCATTTAGTACATTATGGTCCATTTAGAGTCAAACAGACCATAAAGCAGGGGATGCTTTAGGGCGGGGCTACACAGTGATTGACAGGTCTCTGCCACGGCGTTGTTCAGTCCGTGTTTTCGTCTTACAACTTTCCCTTTCATGGTGTGTTTTCACTCACTGAAAGTTCATTATAACATTTTGGTCTTCAAAAAATGTCTTATTCAGCGTTCGGTTGAAGCTCCGCCCCCTCGTGGCTCTTCTGATTAACAAAAAGCAAGAGGCCGACGGCCAAAATCCAAGATGGTGACGGCTAAAATGCCAAACTTGAGGCTTCCAAACTGTACGTACACGATGATGGGTGATGTCCCGACACTTCTTCAATACAGTCTGCAGTGAATGATCACACGCTGTTAAAGGTTACAGGCTACATGCTATGATAAGAGTAAATATGTAGGCTAAGTATACGAACATAATAAATGTTAAATGCTGAATGCCACAGTCCAATAAACACCAAAAACCTGCAGCAAGAATCCAAAGTGTACTTCACAGTGACTTTTAATTTGAAAATCAAGATGTAAACACAATTAAAGTGTGTTTTTATCAACTAAGGAGCAGGTCAGTCACGTCTTCATATCATCTCCATTAGACCATTAGAACTGTATTCAGGTGGTATGATCTGGTTCAATTGTAATTGAGATTGTCGTCATTATCGTCGATATTATTATTGACGGACCAAAGTGAATATAGTGAATTTGAATATTATACGGAGGAGCTTTCTGACCGCTATGAGCGTCAGCAGCACCCAGACCTTCAGGTGTGATCAGCTGCAATCAAGAAAGCAAATCACGCGCTCTTTGAACATTTTAATAAACAGCCGACAGGAAATTGAGTCTGCCAACAAAGAGGAAGACTCGTCCGTCTCCGGTGTGTGAGTCAGCAGCTCACATGAAGTCTGTCAGCTGGTCGGACGACGACGCTGGAGGCAGAATGAAGAGTTTATATATGTTTGTATCTACGTTTTGAGCTCATGTAGTCATCGTTATTAAGGAAGCACTGGGACCTTCTATTGAATCTCTGACAGCTAAACAGATCTCCATCATGTTCTACATGCTTTCCTCTCAGCTGGAACACTGTGATGCACTTCATGTATCGCCGATCTTCACCGACTCCAACTGCTGCAGATAGCTGCTGCTTGTATTGATTTCAATGTTACTGATCATTTTTAAAGCATTAAACTCCAGCTGGGGACCGGCTCTTTGATTTAATTGGCCCTTTGAGTTTCTAATCAATAATAAATAATGAGTTATTGTGGTATATCAATCAGAGCTACACAGTTCGGTGACAGTGAAAAGCTTTGGTCGTCTCTGCTGAGTGTCGTCCCTCAGAGACTCATCCTCACCTCTGATGAGTGATCAGAGCACCAAGAGGTCAGAGGTCACCAAACGAGCAGCGTAGACGCCCGACCTGTGCACGCGGAGCCTACCTGGGAACCAGAGGTATTGATTTCTGCTCTATTAACAGCTCGATGTCATCTCTCCCTCATTACATCTTGTGTTTCCTCCAGGACCACAGAGCGTTGTCATGGCACCGGAGCTCCGGCTCGTTCACGTATTATTAATATTTGCTTTGGATGCGAGTGTCAGCTGAACGCCTGCGAGGTAAAGATCCAGAGAGTGAGCAGCGGGCATGCCCAGAGAAAAACAGACAAACAGATGAGTCGGAGCGCTCAGAAGAACTCGGCTTCTTTGTTTTTCTCCTCTTTCTCTTTGTTTTCTGTTATTCTCTCTCTCCATCCGTTCAGCAGCAAGCTGCATCTCTTCACATGTTTGGTTATTGTTCAATCCCACTGCTTTTACCACCTGCCCACTCCTTTAACACGCCATGCTGCATGCTAACGTGTTATATTAAAATGACCTCCGCAGTAACAATTTAAAACACGGAGCCACTGTAAAGCTGCTGCTCACATGTTTTGTAGACATGAATTAGCATTAGCATGATGAAGGGTCACACAGAGCGATGATGCAGCTCTTACAGCTCATTGTAGGACACCTCAAACCACTGAACAGCACGAGGACTTCACTCGCACCGTGGAATGATTCAAATCGTGCACTGAGCAGGTGTTTGGGTGGAGTGAGTGGAAATATACAAGAACAGAGACGCATTCAAATGAAAGACAACGTGGTAGAAGTGCTGCTGTGCTGTCCTTGTTCCATGTTAAGGGTTCCTTACATGGTGGAATATGGTCTCATATGATTAAAAACCCAAAGCTACATTTTAAACACCCAGAGAAATATCTCAACATCTACCTCACAGACTGCTATAACATTGGGTTCAGACATTCATTGTCCCCGCAGGACGAACTGCAATAACTTGATGATCCTCTGATTCTCTGACCTGATACTTGCAAAGCTAATGGAATTCCCATCAGCCTCAGTAATACTTTGTTGTTAGCGCCAATTAGCAATAGTTAGCATGCTAACACACACTAAACTGCTGAATGAAGCATGTTAGCATGCTGGCCATTAGCATTTAGCTCAAAGCACAGCTGCAGACGCTTCTGGTGTCAAAATTCAATCGTTTTTGTTTTTCTGATGACAGACAATGATTTGTGGTTCCAGTGCTGACATATTTGTTTTTAGTTATTAGTCATTGAGCAGTTACAGAAATGTATCCATAGTTTTGAAAATAATATTTCTTGGTATCTAAAAATCATTGGAAGATAAATCAATTATTGGCAAGAATAATAATTGGGGTTATTTGTCTTACTTGAAGCGGAGTCTGTGTTACATAAGTCATGAGAAGAGTCACAGAAACCTGAGGTGTGTGTTTGAAACATGCATTGAAGGTTTTCAGCTTGTCTTTCTAAAATCAGCCGTCTTGAGCGGATGAAGACGGAGACATATCTGCCGTAATGCATCTCTTGGATGTCAGAGCTTCAGCCCACGACTCTGGATTATTTCCACCTACAGCAGCTGACATCTGGGACTGAAATTAATCAAAGATTCCTCTTTTAGACGTCTTTCCAACATCACGTAGGAAAGGAAATGCAACATGAAGTGAAAAAGAAGTCGGTAAGTGGAGGCCAGTGTTCGTCCTTCAGTTAGGTGATTCCACTGGGGGAAGACTAAGCATGGCATCACCGGAGCGAGCACGAAGCTTCTACCACAGCAGATCGGTGTCAGCTGGAGCAGAGACGGAGGGATCAATAGACCTCCGACAACCTGAATCACGCAGTGACTCTGCGGTCGGTCAGTGCGACCGTTGGTCTCGGAGCACAACAGCACCGCTTCCAATACAAGAGCACATAAATCATCTGTGAACAGCTGTGTGTGGAGGCCCCTCAGAAGACAGAGCGCTGGTGGGAAAAACCCCTGCACACATCTGTTCTGTTCACATCCACCGCAGAGAAACACGACGCGTGAAGCCGACGGTAGACGACGCCATTCATCTCAGCCTGACACACATTGACGCGAGAGGTCCTCTAATCCGTCTCGCGGTGACAGTTCTGTGTCGTCTCAACTTTAAAGAGCTGAATGTGTCCAAGTGTTGACGCGATGACACCACCGCTATACTACCAGGTTAGAAGAGATCCGTAAACCTTAGAGATGCACCTACGACTATTTTAATAATCAATTCATCCGTCACTTATTACTTCAATTCATAGATTTTATAATATTAATGTGTAAAAATATACGATTAAAATCTATTATTGATAAAAAATGTATATCGTCCATATATACAATTTAAATCTGTTAACTGAAGTAATAATCAACAGACTAAAAAACATAGCAATAGGTGAATCCCTTAAGTTTACAGATTTGTTATTTCTATATATAAAGCTCATTTTTATTATTCTTAATGTATCTTTTTTAATTTCCCTTCAGATCAATTTTAAGAACTTTAAGAACTCTCAGAACTCTGACAACAGAAAGACATTTTGTGTGATAATCCTAATATATTATGCTTTCATGGGGACTGAAAGGAAACATTCGGTACCGTCTTGACAAAGCGCTGCAGGATGCTTTCACTTTCACAAGTTGTCGTGCAAGACGTGATTTCCAGTTTGCAGAGTTTACAGAGCACCGTATTGTTGGGTTTCTGTCCAACATACGTCCACACTTTAGAGGATTGTGGGCAAAGTTTCTTAGCTGCAGCTTGTTCTTTGGGGAAATGCATGCTTTGACAAGACGCAGCCATTCTTTCTTCCATGTGTTCACACATGTAGCTGAACACCGGTGAAGTAAAGTTAGACTGAGTATATCATGGAGGTATATAAACTGCTGCTACTTTAACATTTGTCCAACCAATCAAAATCTTCAAGGACTTTAAAAGGAGCTTCTGGTTTTCTGTGGACACGTTTCTCAAAGAACATTCATTTTGTTGCAGGTTTTATTCATGAACATGAGTCCTTGGTCATCCTTAGAAAGTGTCACTTCATGTTGCTTCTCTTCTATTGAGCCATCAGCAGTCTTTACAAACCTCAGAGTCAATTCTAACCGGATCCGTTTGTGCAGTCGACTGAATTCTCTGAGAAATGATGGAGACGAAGTGCTGTCAGGCAGCAACCTCCGGCTCTGAGAAGTGAAGTTGATTTGGAAGTGTCCTTTAACCTGCATTCTCTCTAGTGTCCACCAGGGGGCGACTCCTCTGGTTCTATAGAAGTCTATGAGAAAATGACTCTACTTCTCTCTTGATTTATTACCTCAGTAAACATTGTAAACATGAGTTTATGGTCTCAATCTCTAGTGTCAAGTCTTCTTCAATACAGCATGATGTTCATTTAGTAAATTATGGTCCATTTAGAGTCAAACAGACCATAAAGCAGGGGATGCTTTAGGGCGGGGCTACACGGTGATTGACAGGTCTTCCTGTTCACTGGTTGCAAAAAGCCAAGATGGCGACGGCCAAAACACCAAACTCAAGGCTTCAAAATGTTAGTCCACATCCAATGAGCGACGTCACGACAACTACATCCACTTCTTATATACAGTCTATTTACTAAATGGCCTCAAGCAGAAGAGAGCTTAGACCTCCACCACGGACGTTTCCACAAGTGAAGAATGTGTGTGTCCGCCTCGTGATTCAGATCTGCTCCAAATTGTAACTGGTTATTCCTTTGCCCATTCTTAACCGCTCTACCAGGTTTCATGAGAACCGAGGGACCAGTTCCTCCGTAGTTCTGCTGACCAACAAATAAACTGAACCGAAAACATTAGCGGAGATAATTTACACAAATATATTTTACAGATTAAAATGAATACTATTACATCATCAAAGTTGAAGTATCTTGAAAACCTGTTTTACTTTCTTTTTTTTACTATCACAACAACTTTTGAACCTGAAACTAACCCGATCACAGATCCATAGGATGTTTCCTATTGGCTGCTTAAAGAAGTGATCCGCCTTTAAGACAGCCAGCTGTCGCCATCACGGCATCCATTGTTCACAAGGTCAACGCGGTGGTAAACCAAGGAGAGCGCTACGAGAGACAGATGAAGGAGCTCATTTTATTTGTAGTTCCAAGAGTCAAACACCTCTTTCCCAGCAGTCAACAAACATCAAGTCATAAAAGCAGCCTCGGCGCAATAATAGGTTCAACGTTTCAATGCTCAGTCAAGGACAATAAGCTGATATTTGTTATATAAACTTGCTTTATAAATCGAGTCATATTTTGCTGACATTCCCACTTTTTAAAGCTACAACCAACCGCTGAGATTAGAAAGTACCGTAACAACTATCATGTGAAACTCATTGTTTTCAATATGATTTTCAACAATTCTCAAAGAACAAACCTTCTAATCTACATGTTCTTATCTTATCAAACAGAGAGTCCGGAATGATGATGTGGTTTTGTTGCGTTAACAGAGAAAGCTGCTCTGACCTGATGGAATAATGTGTCTCACAAGTTAAAGTAAGTTAGAGTACAAGTCTGGTGATATTCTCTGTTTTTCCTTTTTGATAACAAACTCATGAAAAGACCAAAAGCAGCAGTGAATTTAACACCGAACAGGTGATGTGTGTGTATCACAGCCGGATATATCTTCTCTCTCTGAGCCATAGGTCTCCATTAGACCACATCAACGAGCATCAATATAATATTCCAATCCTTTCTTAATAAAAAGATTATGAAATGATTCTGTTGGTATATTAACAATAATTATACTGTATTGCGTTGTTGCCCAAACTAATCTTTTTTCTATTTACATGTTGCCCTTTAGTACATTAATACATTTCTATGCAGATGATACTCAACGTTACATCTCTATTAAACCTGACTTCTGTCATCAGCTGGTAAAAATGCATATATATAGATACTGTATATATAGATACATACTGTATCTATATATACACACTATATATATATAGATACACATAACAAGATCAACCCTCGTGGTTTACAAGACACCAAAGATACAGCTGCAGTGGTCAAACATCTCATTCAATTACTACATTTCACATAATTTCAACGCTCTGTCTTACATGAAATATTCTGCCTTCTCTCCAAAGCACGGCAAAATAAAATGTGCCAGAAGAAAAGTTTTTCATATTCAGCCAGCCGAAATAAATCAATGTTAATGAAGGTCATTTCTGACTAATTTCACGAAGCATATCTAGAAGTCTGTATTCCACTGGAGTGGCATAAAACATATGTACGTATGTGTTTTTGTATATCAGCGTACGTCTGCATGTTTCTGTATAAATTGCTGTTTTTATTGTATGTATTGCATGTGTCTAATATTTAGTTTCTCATTATTTGTATGTATCTCACTTCTACAAGTTTTTCTGTGTTTGATTTCTTGCCGTTTTTATTACACGCACAGCTCTTTGTGATATCTAATATATAATAAACTTTGACTTGATACAACCAACCAGAGCAGAAACACAATAATGTGCCTGTAGATCTGTGGTGATCTCGTCTGTGAGGACAAGTAGAGAAACAGAGCATAAACATCTCATACATATAACTACGTCTCCTTCCACTGAGACGGAGAATTAGACAGTGAGCATGTAGATCACATTGAGTCCACTCCTTTAAAAGCAACTGAATATTTAAGGTTGCATCAACTTTTAAAACTTGATCATTCAAGACTGCTGCATGTCATTATTATCTAATCTAAGGCAACAATGCCCACAATTAACTATGCCATCATGATTATGCACATTTGGAGACCTCATTATGTGTTGCTTCGCCGCCAAACACTTGTAATCCGTAGCACATCTTAAATGGGATGAGCAGTCTGTGGATGTTTTGAGTCTGTCGACGGACTTTCTTTTTAAAAACCATCTGGGAGACATTTCTCTTCCAACGTTATTTCTGGAAGTTGGGCGAGGTTCAAAAATGTGTGCCGGCCTGCAGAACGCTGAAGAGATTAGACGGGAGTGTGTTCAGAAAGCGGAGGCAAAGTGAAGAATATTAGAGGATTTCTCAAGGTCATTTTGTGACAATATGTTTAGAAATAAGAAGAACATTTCACTGATGGATCCATTCAGTGGAATGTATTCCAGTGACTGGTTTTCTTTACCCACTTCTTTGTATGCACGGTCACGGGCGGCTGGAGCTCATCCCATCAGGCTGAAGGCAGGAGGACGCCCTGAATATGCTTCCAGTCCATCACAGAGCTAACACAGAGAGACACACTCAAACTCACACCTCGGGGCAACTTTAAGGTTTCTGTGACGCTTGAGCGGCTTGTTTGTAGACAGAAGAGGCTGTGGCACCCCAGTCGAACCCTGCTGCCTCCATCTTTATGGCCCACAACGCTGTTCTCCAGCCCCACACATCTTTTTCATCACAGCAGTTTGACATGTTGCCATAAATCCAACTAGTCCTCCCAACAAAAATGACAAAATACACAGTTTGCAATTGCTTTCACACCTTCTACAGGACGACGTTCTCATCAAAACCACCACAGAAATGATTCATGTGGTTTGCTGTTCTGCAACAGAAATGGTTAAAAATGAATTATTGGGTATATTTATCCGTCTTCAATCTCAAGTAGGGTTTGATATTGCATGCTTTTTGTATACCTGTCCTTTTGAGAATCTTTACCTCGTAGTTAAGGTTAAAGGTTAAAGAAAACATGCTTTTCAATCCTGCCGGCAGGTTTTGGGGTTCAGAGGGTTAATCATGACGTTGGCACTAAAGGAGTCTATACTTCTCCATGATGTAGGGATGCAAATAGGCTGAACAGATTAAATCTTACAGTCCATAAAAAGCAGATTACAAAGCCCAAAGCGGTGTCTTTTGTCTGCCCAACAGTCCAAAACTCAAAGATATTCAGAGCACAGTGACATAAAACTATGTCAGAATAAGAATACGTGGCATTTTTCTCTTGATAAACGACCTAATCAATCAGCTAGTTTAATTCTAGCTCTACGCTGGTGAATTGATGTACGCGGGGGCTTCATTAGGGGTGCAGAGTGAGAGGACGGTGGGTGGTTTTTCATGAGGACATGAGGAACATATGGGAGAGTCTCCTGTTCCCTTTGTGACAAACAAGGTCTGCAGACACATTGCACTCTTACAAATGGGCATTGCAGCCCCCGGACATGTCCGTATGTGTGGCTGTATTTTTCACTTTCCACTCACACTTCTGGTGTGGTGAGTGACAGCCTCCTCTCAGCCGTGTTATCTTTCCCATTCTCTGCTGTCAGAATGAGCGCTGTTCCTTCCTGCCTCATTACCCCTCATGCTGCTCTCATATGGTCACTGTCTGTGTCTGCACCCTGAAGCCTTTTCTCCATCTCTTGAACCGGCTCAGCTCAGATTAACGAGGAGGCCGCTCACAGAGATGAGGTGGAGTCCCAGTTGTGGATCACGCCCTCGACATCCATGACACAACATTATTACAAACAATGAAGCAGACCATTACTCTGTAATATATTCATATTGTATCTCATAACCCACTTGCCCCCTTTCAGGATATCAGATTACATTCAAATCCAGCTTTGACAGTTGAAATAAATGCTCAGCTTGTTCTCTCTTCACCAGTGAGGTTGGTGAGGTTGGTGGCTGGTGAGGCTCTGACTCTGAGTCAGATATGAACCTAATATAGAGCAGCTTCAATCACCATTCAATCGGCAGCTTGCACTTTGACTACTGGTTGTTTTTCATATTTCATATCAGCATTCTTTACACACACATAGGTCAGGTACATATTTGATTGCACCAGGTGTGTGCGCCGCGATCTGCGACCTGCCCCCCCCCCCCCCCCACACCGTATATATAAGAAGAAGAGAAGTGTAGAAGAAGAGTAACGGAGCTACAAGCATGAACCCGACCCGTGGGCTCTCGCGCGCCCCCTTCATTGAGGCAGAGGTACTGTTTGCCTCCCCTCTGTGCTTCTTCACTGCGGTTTAAAGTCAGATCAGCAAGACTAACTATGTTCTACACATACGTGAAATACATGACATAGTCTATGGAAAGAAAGGACATATAATACAAGTGTCTACGAATATTACAGTGGTGACAAACAATGAGAAAGCAAAAGACACGCGCTCAACCCAGTTTGTGAGGGATTGCGCAATCTGAGGTGAGGCACAGCTCGTCGCTGCCTCACCTCGAGTGTCTCCTCTGTTTGAACAGGACGTGAGCAAATTCAGTGATTTTGACTATAAAAATGCTTAAAATGATTGAAATCATACAGAAATTACATTTATAGCACAGATCAGTAGAGAAATATGATGTATTTTATTTGATCATTATGTGTCATGATGTCAGGTGAGGCTCTGCCTCCTCTGCCTCCTCTTCCTCCTCTTCCTCCTCTTCCTCCTCTTCCTCCCCTGACCGCGTCCCTGCTCTTTTGGCTGTAAGCGACTCCACGTGACTCCGATTTGGCTGAAAGAGAACGAGGATCTCTGGGCCGAACACACTCCGTCTGCTCCCTCTACTCCCTAAACCTGCCCCACTGTGTTCAACATTATGACAGGATGCATCGCTCCAGTTCCTATCTGGTCGTATAATAACAGAAATATCCTTAATAAGAGCACCGTGTTAACGCAATGAACTTATTAGAGAGAAAGAGAGAATGAAACGCATGTGATGAGCCTCCCTGAAGCTCATCAATACTACATTATGAAGTCTGGTGGAAGATGTTCAGCGGTTTACCGCTCAGTCGATCACTTCAATTTCCTTTTCTGCTGCTCCATGCAGGGCATGAAATATTAATTTCAGTAGTAATTTTGGTCTTGAATGATGAAGTACAAAGAAAAAATAACCTTCTACACGGACGGGAAATTATGAATCATTATTAGAATCATTATTACAATCTCATCAACGATGAGGCTGCACCTCATCGTTGTTGGGGAGACCAGCTCAGCATTGATACGTTAAACATTCTGGATGAATCTGCAGAGCGTGATCTGCATCCTCTCGTGTGCTGAGAGGATGGAGGTCACGGAAGATGTTCTCTTATCCGAGGCGAGGGTCCAAGGAGCGAGGATGACGTACGTGGTACAGATTGTAAAGCCCTCTGAGGCAAATTTGTGATTTTTGATATTGAGCTACACAAATCAAATGTAATCCATTTAAATGTAAGATGACGGGTGTGTAGCACGTCTGTCCTGTGTAACGGTATTCACCTAAACTTAACCACGACAGTGACCGTGTGCAGATGTTATAGAAACCATGATTCCATTTGACATAAACACATTTAAATATTCTCACACGGAGGAATATTCATTTGCGGTCTTGGTTCTATGCACCGGATGTCCTCTGTGTCTCCTCCAGCTCTGGACGTCTGACTCTTTAGCTGCTAAATGTTCAATGTTCTTCACCAGCTAGTCTCTAACTTAAATCCACTGAACACGACCTGCTCCGCATCAAACAGCACAGAGACAGAGCTGGAAACAACTCTGGTGGGAAGAATGGATCAAAACCAAAACTACAATTCTACTAAATACATTTGAGCAAACCTTTGGATGGCTGCAAAAGAGAGACGTGAACAAGGCAAAGTGGAGTTAACAGTGAACGCTACAATCTAACCGTCTACGAGGGATAATGGAGAAAGTGGACAAGTCTTCGTTGTTCTTTCATGTCGGCTGATATTGGACATGTTTCAAAGAAACATTCACACGTTACGGGAAACATCCGTGAAGATACCGACAGCAGAAGCAGCTGATCATTCGTCTTGATTAAATGTTAAACTAGACAAAGGCATTTCCATAATGTGTTGAGAGGATCAGCTCAGTGTGCCTGAGGTTACCGCCTGCTGACAACATCCCGTCTCCTTGTGACTTAAAGTCAGATCACGTAGTGAGTTCAGTGTTCAGTGACACAGAGGCACAGTGATGAACCCTATTAACCCTTACCTACACGCTCACTTCCTGTGTGTGCGTCCTGATGCTACTTATTAAACCTGTTCAGTGAGTGATACACGTCTGCTGTAGTATTCTATCACATTGTTATTGTAAAAACATGCCTTCAGAGTGTATATAATCATGTTATTACTAAGATGTCTTTATCCAGAATGGGCCTTCTGACCCCCCCCCCCCCCCCCCCCTGCTCATGTCTCTGTAGATGAGACAGCGTAAAGAGGCCAACACACAGCGGAGTTCCTCCCAATTGAGGAGAGTCTAAATGGAGCGTAATAAGCCATCCTTCTCGTCTTCACTCCTCTTCATCTGCCCCCCCCCCCCCGGTATGATCCTCGTTGCAGACGCTGACTGGGTCCTCGTCCTCTGTTGTGTTTCTGAGGGTGAACACGAGACGAATGCTCGAGGTCAAGAAAACAACAGATGTCGTGTTGTGTTCAAGGCTTCACAAGGTGTGACTCCTGCGTATGGATATTAAATGACAGATGGAATTTCAGAGAGAGACAGAGACAGAGAGAGAGACAGAGAGAGACAGAGAGACAGAGAGACAGAGAGAGAGAGACAGAGAGAGAGAGACAGAGAGACAGAGAGAGAGAGAGAGAGAGACAGAGAGAGAGAGACAGAGAGACAGAGAGACAGAGAGAGAGACAGAGAGAGAGAGACAGAGAGACAGAGAGAGAGAGAGAGAGAGACAGAGAGACAGAGAGAGAGAGAGAGAGAGAGAGACAGAGAGAGAGAGAGAGAGAGAGAGACAGAGAGACAGAGAGACAGAGAGAGAGAGAGAGAGAGACAGAGAGAGAGAGAGAGAGAGAGAGACAGAGAGAGAGAGAGAGAGAGACAGAGAGACAGAGAGACAGAGAGAGAGACAGAGAGAGAGAGACAGAGAGACAGAGAGAGAGAGAGAGAGACAGAGAGAGAGAGACAGAGAGACAGAGAGACAGAGAGAGAGACAGAGAGAGAGAGACAGAGAGACAGAGAGAGAGAGAGAGAGAGACAGAGAGACAGAGAGAGAGAGAGAGAGAGAGAGACAGAGAGAGAGAGAGAGAGAGAGAGACAGAGAGACAGAGAGACAGAGAGAGAGAGAGAGAGAGACAGAGAGACAGAGAGAGAGACAGAGAGAGAGAGACAGAGAGACAGAGAGAGAGAGAGAGAGAGACAGAGAGACAGAGAGAGAGAGACAGAGAGACAGAGAGAGAGAGACAGAGAGAGAGACAGAGAGAGAGAGAGAGAGAGAGAGAGAGAGAGAGAGAGAGAGAGAGAGAGAGAGAGAGAGAGAGAGAGAGAGAGAGAGAGAGAGAGAGAGAGAGAGACAGAGAGAGAGAGAGAGAGAGAGAGACAGAGAGAGACAGAGACAGAGAGAGACAGAGAGAGAGAGAGACAGAGAGAGAGAGAGAGAGACAGAGAGAGAGAGAGGTCTGATTGGAGTAAAATTATTTTGTTTCAAATATTTTATCAAACAATGCATCCGAACAAACGCTTGAATGCTCTTAATCTTTGCGCTAGAGATTTGGACGTATATAAGAAGTGGACGTAGTCATCGTGACGTCACCCGTTGGTTTGTGGATGTTTTGTTTTTTTTGCAGCCAGTGAACAGGAAGTGACCACATCTGGACTGAGGAGGAGTGACGTAGAGACGCCGTGTACGTCTCTGGTAGAGACCTGTCAATCACTGTGTAGCCCCCGCCCCTAAAGCATCCCCTGCTTTATGGTCTGTTTGACTCTAAATGGACCATAATGTACTAAATGAACATCATGCTGTATTGAAGAAGACTTGAAACTAGAGATTGAGACCATAAACTCATGTTTACAATGTTTACTGAGGTAATAAATCAAGAGAGAAGTAGAGTCATTTTCTCATAGACTTCTATAGAACCAGAGGAGTCGCCCCCTGGTGGACACTAGAGAGAATGCAGCTTTAACACATGAAGCTTTGACTTCACTTTAAAGAACCGGAGGTTGTTGTCTGCATGTTACCAGAAAATTAGTAGTCGATACCAATACCAGCGAAATTCAATGATTCTTGTGACCAAATTCAATATTGAGGTGAAAAATATAACAATGTACTTCAACACTCCATCATCACTGCTTGCAAACTGTTTCTTAAGACCGTACTGATGATCTGCCTTCTCTCACAAAACTTCATTTTTCCAAGAATAATGTCCGAGCCGTAGACGAAACCCAACACATGTTGTCTCATAATTCATTTAGAGGCCGTTGCTGCATTATTTGCCTTGAAATCCATTGTTGTCAATGTAGACACCGCATGTCACGTGACGAGGAACAGCCAATCACAGGAGGCAGACGTCTTTCCATTCTTGTGTAAACATATTTCGATGGTAGATATATGGAGGTCAAGTCTATTTTACTTCCTGTTGAACGACGTCACAACATCCGGTTGAAAGGTCAAAAGCCACTGGGAGCAATTTACGGTGCTGGAAATCCACTTATCTTGGTTTTGACTTCAGTCAGTGAGGCTTTACGCAACTTCACCATCACCATTATCATAGCAAGCAGGTTTTGGTTGCTTGGTAACAGCAACCTCCCAAGCACCTTGAATGAAAGGAATAAAAGCGTCACGGCCGGCGTTTTAAAGTGCGTTTTAGACGCAACATGTGAACGGCCCCTTTAGTCACTGGGACTGTGCGATGTTCAGTAGCGCCTCTTCTCCTGAAGCTGAATATGTTTCAATGAAAGTGCAATAACTTCGTCTGACTTTGGACGCCTCCTGCGATCAAAAGGACTGTTGGTATCAGACGGTGTTCTTACTTATCAAAGTCATCATCCACCACGAACCTGCACAAAACAAATTTAAGATCCAAGTAATCAATCAACTATGAGCAAATATACAAAATATGAATCCCGAGTTGTAACCCTGGCAGGTAAAGGCTACTGTGCTGAAACGGGGCTCGATCACTCTGCTTTTGAACAAAGTACTGACAACCTGGAGTGTGTTACTACTTTCTCCTGAGTGTTACTCTAAACGCTTGCTGCCACACAACACTCACACTCTGCTGTGAACGGAGACTCAACCGCTCAATAACACCTGAAAACATGTATCAACTGGTTTGGATCTGGTTCACCGCTGAGTGCAAAGCGTCTGACAGAAATATAAGAGCAAGTGGTGAGTCACTTGAAAGCCCTTCAGAAGAGATTACAAACCTTTACACCAAACTGCAGTGAACGCATGAACGTACTGAACAGTATCTGTATGTGTTGATGCAGATCATAACCAGCCTCATAGGTTCCTTTAATCATCTAATAACAAAAAGACAATCCATCAAAGCTGAGTGTTTGTTATACAGGCCAACTTGTTTTGCAGCAGAAAGGTGTGAAATCTTGTCGCGTTAAATCCAACGGTACACTTTGCCAGACAACAAACCCGGTGAATCCACCGGCAGAGCCAACCGGTGCCGCCTACCAGAGCCAAGTGTGCCACCGCGGAGGAGCTGAGCCAAAGACACATAAGCCGGAGCTCCCGTCTCTCTCCGCCTGGGCCCCGCAGGACTGGATGCTCTTATTTGAGATGAACGGAATCTGATGTCATAAAAGAGCCTTCGGAGAGAAGTGAGCTGCAGAGCTGACCTCTGACCTCTGACGTTTACTCTCCATCACCTCCGTACAGTAAAGGTCTCACTGTGCTTCAAGCAAAGTGCAACAGCTCCTGAAGCCTCTTACCAACATCAGATTTGGGCAATTTCTCTAACTTCCCAATCTGACAACTGAGCCTTTCAGCAGTAATTGTCCTGTTACCAGATCAGATTGACTCTTTCCAGCCCAATCAAATAAAACCAGCCCGTAAGAATATTTCTTAAATTGAGGGAGTGAAAGAGGTTTATTACATTTTGTTTCTGTGTTTTGGACCATAATATGACAATAGCAATATTGTTTTCACAATATTTTCAAAACCTCGACAAATGTTAACAAAAAAAAAAAGTTCTACAAGCTCGACTTCATCAAAGGTGCCTTCAGGTGCCTTCAGGTGTGTTTGGAGTGTTTGGTGAGTCGGTGGGCGGTTCTGTAGCTTTCTCCTTATTGTCATTCTTCACACGTCTTCCATCACCGTTAACATGTAAAAACAAGTCAACGCCTCCGACAGAAGTGTGTGACGTGTCCCCATTTTTCCGATCTCGTCTGCACATCACTTTGGCTTAAGATGTTTTCAAACGACATGCTGCACAAACTAGATAGTTGAAGCGCACTGAAGCCGATGAAGTCATTTCCTCACAAGGGGTCAGGAACCAGCGACCAGCCCTTCTCACTGACATGTCCAAGATCTTTGTCCAAACTGAAGCAAACCAACAGCAGAGCGACTGAATCTCCTCTTTGTCATTGTTACGGGTGAAAGGCTTTCAGTCCATCCAAAGTCTCAATGTACTTCTTCTCAGAGACATATCTGCAACGTCTGGATTCTAAAATCCACATCTCGTGCTCCACTAGGGAGCATCTGACCCACTGTGTGTCCTCGGTGAACTAGACTACTGTTCATCGACACCAGGCAGCCCGGTCTCATACAGACGCACCAGGAGGGTGATTGGATGAACCACCTGTCAATCAAACTCTCACCGAAGACAATTCTTTGCTGTTCTTTTAATGAAGAAATCCTCTCCAGGTCTGATAGAACCGACGCCATTGCAGCTACGCTAACCTCTTCATCTGAATGAGCCATGTGTTCTGGATTTTTCATTCCCATTGTTCTACGCCGGAGGGCTTTTTAAGGAAGCTCTCTCTGTTGTGGACGGAGGGTTAAAACAAGAGGACAGAGTCTCAGTAGGACGTCTGACTGGCTCCTCAGGAGACACTTAATGAGTTCCTCCAGTCATGAATCTCTTCCCTAACCTTTATGTGAATGCCTCTCAATGAGAAGCAGTCATAACACATACACAATAATTGTTATTGGCTCCTCGAGGCGTCAGACAAAAGCCCGCTCTGGCCTCCGCCCCCCCCCCCCCCCCCCCCCCTCTCTAACGATGCCGCGGCAACACAGCGAACAAACCAATAAGAGGCTTCAGTGACGGTCAAAGCGATAAAAACCTGTTTTCTCCTTTTGTGTCTCCGTCTCACGGCAGATAAGACCTTCTGCGGCCGGTATCGCGCTCCACAATGCCGTTGGGTCACAAAAACCCACACTTGGTCTCCGTTTACACAAATGTCACACCTCATCCCTCTGCAACCCCGAAGGCTTCTGGGAAGTCCAATCGGTCAAATACGGCTGTTTATCTCGTCAATTTCGGAGCAGGAATGGTCTGAAACAGGAGAAAAATTAGCTTTTTTTTGTGTGTGTGTGTGTGTGTGTGTGTGTGTGTGTGTGTTGCATTAACGGTGCATCTCTTGATACGTTTTGGGGTGAAATTGCTTTTCTTCGGCTCCAAACTGCTGTGAGCATCTTGACGGGAGAGGAGGCTCACTCCGTTCTGTGAGCTGAATGGCAGAGATGGTAGAAAGCAATCAGCGAGCCTCTCCTCAATGGATGTTTTGTGCGTACAATTGCCGCCTGCAAATCCATTAACCAGCCGCCCAATTACACTCGAGGACGAGGCGGAGAACAGCAAGATGCAAAAGCGTGAAAATGATGAAAAATGAACTGCCAATGAACACAGAGATAACAACTGCAGAGGAATCAGCCGATAACATTTACAGTTTAGTTTACAATGGAAGGAAACAAACTGAAGGAAATGATTGAATATTGTGCGTTAGATTCTAACTGAACAAATTCCCTAATTTCTGCCTCAAAAAGCGTCCCAGACTGTAACGCAGCAGGTGTTTGTGCAGAATAGGACATTTCTGATTGACACACTTGAGAATATGTTGTTGGCTGCATGATTACCGCATTCATCCCAAAGTGTCTCTAATCTGTCCGTCACGCTGTAAACAATCCTTGTTCCACAATCAGCAGCATTCATGTTGCAAACTTCAAACCAAAGATCTGAAACCAAACAGCAACTTCACTGGACTTATCTGACAGTCCATGCAAGTAAAACAACTGTCTCCAACTACTGCATCGACTTGCATGTTGAATTTAGAGGCGAGAAGTTGAGAGAAGTTGTGCAGCTGAAGATACTCAGACTTTGATTTCATTCATTGCTCTCAGTTCTACTCTGCTGTTTCTTTCTATTAGTTCTTTGTTGAGATTCTGTCAATGAAGATAATGATCTTTTCTGATGCTTTCAATGGGAAACATCTGGTTCATCGACAGCTCAGCCCTGAACTGAAGAACAGAAATAAACGGACTAAATAAAGGATGAAATGGTGAATGAGCTGTTTCTGTGTTAAAACAGGAAGCAGAGGGGTGAGTGTGACTGTATGTGTGACATTGTGCTTTACACTGAGAGTTCATCTTCTTCATATCCTGGCCTTTTTATCTTCCTAGCAACTGGCTTTTATTTAGTTATTTGAGAATTTATAAGATTATAATATACGACATTTCACTGACCTCTGGTTTAATCTATTGAGATTACAAACCAACAAATAAACATGGATTCCTCTCAGGGGAGAAGCTCTGAGGTGGACTGACTGAGATGTGGTGCATGTGGTTGGAAATTAATTGAGTCTCTCCTCCTCCTCCTCCTCCTCCTCCTCCTCCTCCTCCTCCTCCTCCTCCTCCTCCTGGCTGAGAGATCAAACTGGAGCCGCCATCGTCCATGTGTGTGTGTGTGTGTGTGTGTGTGTGTGTGTGTGTGTGTGTGTGTGTGTGTGTGTGTGTGTGTGTGTGTGTGTGTGTGTGTGTGTGTGTGTGTGTGTGTGTGTGTGTGTGTGTGTGTGTGTGTGTGTGTGTGTGTGTGTGTGTGTGTGCGTCTTTAAGGAGCCTCCTCTCGTTATCTGCTCCCCGTGTCTCAGGGTTGTGCTGAAGCGTTCTCGGTATCGTGTGTAACGTCGACTCGTGACACACTTTAATGCCTTTTTTTATTTATTTGTGAATTCATGAGCTGTTTTTTGGGGCTCTGCGGTCCTGGTCCACAATTCATCGATTTTAATTGGAAACAGTTCCAGTCAGTCAGAGTACTTTTAATTCAATTTACAGCTAATTTTCCTGCATATAATTTACACATTAAGAGTAATAATTTATATTGTAGCATACTAATGAGCTCGGCTTTCCTTCTTGCTTCTTGTCGACTGTTTCTTATTGTTGTTACTTCACATTAAAATCAAACGACGTGGTGATATTGTATCAGAGGATTATTGTTACATTTAGCAAGTGATGAACCGAACGAGGGCCAATAAAGAGCTGCAGGCTACAAACGCAAACCTGCTGTTACAACACGTGACCACAGGGGTCGCCAAAACCACTGAACTCTAGACTAAATAACGTCAACTGTAAACTCCATCAACTGCTCCTCCTAGAAACACATTTCATCAAATGAATAATCTGGGATCATTTACAACGTTAGCCACTCATGAAGAACACCGAACATCTTCCTTCAACAAGAAAATAAAGTGCGACCCTCTGGAAGAGAACACGACATCACGAGAACCGGAGGACGGTTCCTCTCTGAGGGGGAACCATCGCGCTCATTCATCTGTTTCCAGAGTAAAAGAAGGCCAACCACACACACACACACACACACACACACACACACACACACACACACACACAGCAGGGACATATAGAACATGAATTATTAATATGGCCTATATGTGGTAAAAGTGGGTCAGTGTGCATCACCCGATTGGTTTGAAAACATCTCGCCAAGGAACTGCTGCTGGAAGTGACAGAAATGACTGATGTGGTTTGTTCCACATGTTCTAAATGAATGAAGGCGATGCAGTGTGGGCTGCTGCTATCGGAACGTCCACTTACATACTGACTTCTTGTTTTTCCAGTCCGATCAGAGGCCGCGCAGTCGGTATAAAATACAATTAAAACTCACGTTTTGTCAAATTCTTAAATCATTTTACTGTAATGTTTGAATCGGATGAAAGAAGTCGGCTAAACTAAGACGTCTAATTGCTTGGTGTCACATTAACGTAAATCATTTCTACCAACTCGATCTGAACAGTTGCAGATAGCTCGGTAGCTTAACAAAGCTAGCTGACTTCTAGATACTACGAGATAACTACAGAGAGGACAAGTCCCGCCCCTTCTGTTGTCCCCCATCGGACCTTATTTCAGTAAAAAATATACAATTATATGACCAATGCAGAGAGGACAGTCAGTGCAAAGTATCTTCACACAGCAGCTCCTGTGATATCTCACCAAAGGTTTTCCTACTTAAGTCCAAATAAACGTCCTTCTTAACAGGAAACAACTTAGTTAGGTTCAGGCAACAAAACCACTTAGTTAGTTTAGGAAAAGATTGTCGTTTGGGTTAAAACAACTACAGACGTGTCGTTACTGAAGTACACGAGTTACGTGACAAAAGCATCAACATTGACTTGTGGTTTCACTCGGGAGAAGAACCGAAGTCTCCTGGCTGGAAGGTCACTATTTGTTGGACTCATCCACCTCCCCTCCTACACGCCCATGTGTGGGCTTTTACAGGCTTTGTACTTCCTGGTTCATGATTAAGTGGATACCGGACAGAATGATTTCGTGGGATATCTACGAATGCTGGATGAGACAAGTCTGCTCAGTGTGTCGCTGGTCGTGAAACCGGGTAGACGGTAAACTTGGAGTGGACTCTGTGAACAAGTGTCTGTTCTCTTGGACCAGGGGTGGTCCAGATGTTTCAGCTTCACTTTGCCGCTGCGAAGAGTAAAACACCGTAGAGCAGAGAATCCACTGAATTCAGGAGAAGAAGAACCTTATTCTAAGTCTTAGTTTGATGCAAAGATCTGTTCGTTAGCAGGAATGTAGCACAACCTGGAAGTGAAAGTACTGCTTCGTTTATTTAAATTCACGATGATCATTGTGATGATCATTTTGGCCATGAACCCGAAGTCAGTGAGTAAAACTCTTTGACACGTTGTCTTTAGAAGTGAGCGCTCACACTTTAGTCGTGTCCAAGTCTTCTAATGTATAAAAGTATAAAGGACTAAAGTAGAAGACCATCATGTTCGTTGACTTGTTGGACATCTATTTTATATTCTATAGAACCAGAGGAGTCGCCCCCTGGTGGACATTAGAGAGAATGCAGCTTTAACACCTGGTTAGAACAGAGTGTAGTGTTCCTTTAACCAACAAGGAGGAAGAAACCCAACTTGAGTCCGGAGGAAATGCTCTTTGCCTTACTGACCGTGTAAAAGGTTCCACATGGTTATCCTCTCCTGTCCCAGAATCCTTTTCAGCCACCTAATTAGGAACTGCAATGGGAGCAATATGAAAACCAGCGGTAGAACCAGTACCTCCAGTTTGATTTATTCTCTGCCCTCAATCTCGGTTTAGTTTGCTCACTTGGCAGAAATTTACATTCTTTTTGAAAAACTCTCTCCCACTTTTATTTCCTTTATCTCTAAGCGGTCATATTGTCATCTGCCCAACAGACTCGTCATGCTCATGTCCGTCACATTAACAGCCATCTGGGTCCAGACCGAATGAGACAAATTGAAAAAAGAAAAACTCCTCCACACTCATAATGAAAGTGCTACAATAAGACAGACGTCCCATGGCGGCGTTTGGAGATAACGGCTTAGAAAAAAGAGAAAAAACATCCCATAAAACCCAAATGCAGGATGAAAATGAGCGGCGGCTCAGAGAAGCTCCATGTTGTCTCTGTGGGGGAGGGGGGGGGGGGGGGGGGGGGGAGAAGTGTCCAATCACTGCCAGGCAGAGCGATGGGGGGACAATCAATGGAGCTGCATGAGATGAACGATACAGATTTAAACACACACACACACACCTGCAGTCACAAACACACACACACGGTTGGATAATGTGGAATTAAAGAGCATGAAAACACGGCGCTGTAACCAAAAGGCTCACTACCTTCTATTTATTACAAGAGCGTGAAGATTCATTTAACTGCCTCACAAAACAACACAAGAACAAGGAGCAAAACATCAGAAACAAAACCTGCAGATTAATACAAATACTCATCATCCGTTCAGTGTTTGAAGTGTCTCGGAGTGCACGTCACACTGAGAAGCTGCATTCTGCCTGTTTCCACCACTCAACACTGTGTTCTTCTTCGAGAAGCTGATCTCCACATTTATTAATAGTTTGAGCTCGACAACAACTTGTTCAGAGCAGACTTGAGTAGCATGCACGGCATGCTTTAAGACAGTGGTGCTCAACTGGACCCACCAGGACCCTTAATGACAAGCCACGACCCAAAGGATATATATATGTATATATATATATATATATATATATATATATGTATATATATATACATATATATATACACAAGAAGTCTCTGTGGAGTAAACTGTACATTCATTCATTCAGTTCATTCAGAGTGAAGTGAAAAAGCCACAATATTATATTTAGAAATTAGAAACTAGTGTGAGAAGAGTTCACCTCTACGAGTCTGTCCAGTCAGAGTCTGATGACTCTGGTCTCTCTGGACATGTTTCTCTTCTGGAGATCGTCCTGTGATTTGACTTTCACATCTCTCACTACACCAGTCCTGCTCTCTCTCTCTCTCTCTCTCTCTCTCTCTCTCTCTCTCTCCTCGTCTCTCTCTCTCTCTCTCCTCGTCTCTCTCTCTCTCTCCTCGTCTCTCTCTCTCTCTCTCCTCGTCTCTCTCTCTCTCTCCTTGTCTCTCTCTCTCTCTCCTCGTCTCTCTCTCTCTCTCCTCGTCTCTCTCTCTCCCTCTCCTCGTCTCTCTCTCTCTCTCCTCGTCTCTCTCTCTCTCCTCGTCTCTCTCTCTCTCTCTCCTCGTCTCTCTCTCTCTCTCCTCGTCTCTCTCTCACTCTCTCCTCGTCTCTCTCTCCCTCTCCTCGTCTCTCTCTCTCTCTCCTCGTCTCTCTCTCTCTCCTCGTCTCTCTCTCTCTCTCTCCTCGTCTCTCTCTCCCTCTCCTCGTCTCTCTCTCCCTCTCCTCGTCTCTCTCTCTCTCCTCGTCTCTCTCTCTCTCTCTCCTCGTCTCTCTCTCTCTCTCCTCGTCTCTCTCTCCCTCTCCTCGTCTCTCTCTCTCTCTCCTCGTCTCTCTCTCTCTCTCTCCTCGTCTCTCTCTCTCTCTCCTCGTCTCTCTCTCTCTCTCCTCGTCTCTCTCTCTCTCCTCGTCTCTCTCTCTCTCTCTCCTCGTCTCTCTCTCTCTCTCCTCGTCTCTCTCTCACTCTCTCCTCGTCTCTCTCTCCTCTCCTCGTCTCTCTCTCTCTCTCCTCGTCTCTCTCTCTCTCCTCGTCTCTCTCTCTCTCTCTCCTCGTCTCTCTCTCCCTCTCCTCGTCTCTCTCTCCCTCTCCTCGTCTCTCTCTCTCTCCTCGTCTCTCTCTCTCTCTCTCCTCGTCTCTCTCTCTCTCTCCTCGTCTCTCTCTCCCTCTCCTCGTCTCTCTCTCTCTCTCCTCGTCTCTCTCTCTCTCTCTCCTCGTCTCTCTCTCTCTCTCCTCGTCTCTCTCTCTCTCTCCTCGTCTCTCTCTCTCTCTCCTCGTCTCTCTCTCTCTCTCTCCTCGTCTCTCTCTCCCTCTCCTCGTCTCTCTCTCTCTCTCCTCGTCTCTCTCTCTCTCTCTCCTCGTCTCTCTCTCTCTCTCTCCTCGTCTCTCTCTCTCTCTCCTCGTCTCTCTCTCTCTCTCTCCTCGTCTCTCTCTCTCTCTCCTCGTCTCTCTCTCTCTCTCCTCGTCTCTCTCTCTCCCTCTCCTCGTCTCTCTCTCCCTCTCCTCGTCTCTCTCTCTCTCTCCTCGTCTCTCTCTCTCTCTCCTCGTCTCTCTCTCTCTCTCCTCGTCTCTCTCTCTCCCTCTCCTCGTCTCTCTCTCTCTCTCTCCTCATCTCTCTCTCTCTCTCCTCGTCTCTCTCTCTCTCTCCTCGTCTCTCTCTCTCTCTCCTCGTCTCTCTCTCTCTCTCCTCGTCTCTCTCTCTCCCTCTCCTCGTCTCTCTCTCCCTCTCCTCGTCTCTCTCTCCCTCTCCTCGTCTCTCTCTCTCTCCTCGTCTCTCTCTCTCTCTCTCCTCGTCTCTCTCTCCTCGTCTCTCTCTCTCTCTCTCTCCTCGTCTCTCTCTCTCTCTCTCCTCGTCTCTCTCTCTCTCCTCGTCTCTCTCTCTCTCTCCTCGTCTCTCTCTCTCTCCTCGTCTCTCTCTCTCTCCTCGTCTCTCTCTCTCTCCTCGTCTCTCTCTCTCTCTCTCCTCGTCTCTCTCTCCTCGTCTCTCTCTCTCTCTCTCCTCGTCTCTCTCTCTCTCTCTCCTCGTCTCTCTCTCTCCCTCTCCTCGTCTCTCTCTCTCTCTCTCTCCTCGTCTCTCTCTCTCTCTCTCTCTCCTCGTCTCTCTCTCCTCGTCTCTCTCTCTCTCTCTCTCTCTCTCCTCGTCTCTCTCTCCTCGTCTCTCTCTCCTCGTCTCTCTCTCTCTCCTCGTCTCTCTCTCTCTCTCTCCTCGTCTCTCTCTCTCTCTCCTCGTCTCTCCCCCGTGTGTCACGGTGTGTGAACATCTCACTCGAGTCAGAATACTCACATTTTTGTCAAGCAAAGGCCCACGGACCCACTGAAAGCGACCCACCAGTTGAGAATCAGTGCTTTAAGAGATCCTGTGGCATTCACTTCATCAGATGTCGAACTTTAAATGTTAATCCTTTTACCTTGTGTTAGCCTCTATAGTGGTTATTTGTATAAAAACACAATTCAAATGAAGGAAATAAATGATTGTATGTTTATTGAAGTATTTGCTTTGAATAACAAATGTTTTGGTATCAGTAGTTTTAATGATGTTATGTATGTTAGGAGGTTAAACAGGTCATAATTCATCTCTAATCTCTATTTCATATTGATATGAAAACAAAAACGGTGTCACGTAGCTGCACATCTTCTGTAGCTGCTGCTGTTTCTCAACTAATGGTCATATTTAAGAAATGAGAGATTGGAAGCCAGTTCATCTGAAACAAAGCTGTAGTTTAAATATACAATATTAATGATATACAGTTTATACAGTGAAAGAATATATATTATTTAACTATCAGATTGTGTTTGCCGCTGTTTGAATCCCATTTGATAGCGTCGTTGCGTCGTTACGTCGTTGCGCTACGTCGTTAAAGGAATATTAGATTTACTGGATGTGATGAACTTGATTTTTCAGGAATTATTATAGGAAACAGAAATCCCTTTTCTTTCCTATCTTTTCTTTTCTTACTACCAACAGAGTTGAAAGTAGGGCTGCACCTAACGATTATTTTAATAATCGATTAATCTGTCGATAATTTTTTCGATTAATCGATGAATCGGATAAAAAAACAAAAGCATTAATTTCCCAAGTCATCAAAACTCATCAAACCCGACAATCAGGAATGAACAGCCTCACGTGACTGAATGAAATTATGATGATTATGATTATGATGAAGTATTTTTGTCTCTCAGTTCTCTCTCTCTATATCTATATCTATATATCTATATCTATATCTATATCTATATATATAGATATAGATATAGATATCTATATATAAAGGGTTTAGTCTCTCCAGCTCGCTCTGATTTTAATTGTTTCATAATAAAGTTATTGAGGGAAATATCAGATCATGAAAACACAAATCTTTCTAATAAATGAAGAAAGTTGTTTGTGGTCCTTTTGTTGTTCAGACTACAATGAACAATATTTAAACCAGATGTTGAATCAGAAAACTAATCAAATATAAACTAGAGTTTATTCTGTGATCTGTCTTCACTGTTTACATGTTGAAAACAATCTCATCAGTCCGATCGGCTGCAGCGTCCAATCACATCACAGATGAACAATGAGGGGGCGTGTCGGCCGTTAAAACACTTCCAGGAAGTCTGTTCTCGTGGGTCCTCGCTCATGGCTCCTCCCTCCTCGATCCTCGCTCCTCAGAGCTACATTAGAGCTTAGGGACGGCCGTCAATATGGCGGCGCAGAACACCGGCGCAGAACACCGGCGCAGGAGGAGCGAGGAAATCGAGGAAATGACAAATGACAAGTCTCTTAATTGTCATTAACTCGATTCCGGTTGAACCGGCTAACCGGAAGTTAAAGGTTCAAGCGAACCGGAAGTTCCGGTTTCAACTTCCGGTTCCAGCTTCCGGTTGAAACCAGAAATTGGAAATGACAAATACGAGACCCGTGTGAGAGGAGAACTTTGAGGAGAAACTTCAGGCCAAAGAGCTGATATCAGATCAGCCTGACTTCACAATCAGACAGCAGACTAGCGGGAAAGGGAAGCAGCACATGAAGCTTCTATACTAGCTGTACACCAGACAGGTTTGGCTAGCTGGATGACGTCATGCTAATAACTTATTTAGCTTTTTAAAACAACGGGGACAGATCCAGCATGGACAGTTAGGGAGTGAGGGACATGAAGCACCTGTCTGATAAATGGATATATAGTTATAAATATATTATTATATGATCTACATTATTATATTATACTGAATATTATTATATGATATATATATACATATATTATACTGAATCCCGTGAGGGTGACATTAATAAGATGTCCTGACGTATTTATCAAAGTGTTATTTACTGCTTTTTTCATGTTGGAATAAAGGTTAAATATTGAACTGCAAAGTAGTAATACGTGTTTGATACCTTAATTTGTTTGCATTAAATCATTGTGGGATGTTTGCTGAAATTGATTGGATGTGTCACAGCCCTACCTAGAACATGTTCCACCAGCTCCACTGGTGTGAAATGCTCCCACACCTTGGATGACTGAGGTCGTACTGGTTTCTCTGCCTCCGCCATGTGTTTCAGAACATCGTTACGGGTCTCCGGTGGTCTTTCCTCGACCTCCGCTCTGCGCTCAACTCAACTTTGTTTTTTTTATACTCAAACATCTCCGCGACTTATTGAGTGGCGTAATAGTCGCGCGACACAACGAATCGATAATGAAATTCATTGCCAACTCTTTTAATAATCGAATTTTATCGATTTTATCGATTCGTTGTTGCAGCCCTAGTTGAATTTACAGAATGTAAACAGGTGCTCTCTGAACTGTACAGGTCAAAGTAAATACATCAGAGGTGAGATTTCTCTCCTAATCTAATACTTTGCCCGTTACTCATCCCCCTCGATGTCGAGCCTTTGACTGAGCCTACGTACCATTTCAGCCATAACATCCAGAGGAGAAACGCTCCCTCAAGGAGGAGGTTCCACTGTTGCACCCCGGCTCCCTGAGTGGGGAGGAGAGAAGAGGGGGGAGGGAGGAGACAGAGATGTCTACAGTAAATTAAATCACTGAAGCCTTCAGCATACTGCCACCTTATCAGCTTTAATATTTGATATTTACAGTGAGAAGTACTTAGTAAAAAGTAGAGCAGCCTACAAAATGTAACATGTCAAATACAGACACACGTAAGGAATGTGGATCGTCTCTGACTTCTGAACTGAATTAGAGGGAGTGTTTGCATGCAGATCTGATTTATGATTATGCAACATGTTAAACACAAAGCATCAGCATTACTCTCATCAGCCCATCCACCCACCCAGCTCTCCTCTCCCCGTGGAGGAGAAACAGAGGAGGTAGGAGTATCGTTTGTCAATTTTGATTCACGCCGCTGGCTATTTATCTTATGTTTACTTCCTGCTGCGTGAGGAGATTCCCAACATGCAGTTTTTTTTACAGATTCTGGGTCTAACACGTTTTCCCCACGGTGGTGATGAGTTTGTTGTTATGAGTCTCTTTCAAAGTTGAACAAATATCTCTTTTCAAAACAGAATTATAAGACGCGATAGCCTGAAGCAGGACAACGCGACTCCACGTAAAGAAACACTCGGAGGTTCTGACCTAGAATTACAGCTAATGCATAATATATCTGTTCTTCCTGTACAGTAACCGTATTCAACATTCATGCTCAATACAACCTGATTACACAGTAATCTCGCTGTTGATGCAACACAGTCAAATCTCAGAGGATGGGCGGGGAGGAGGAGGAGGGGGAGGAGGAGGGGGAGGAGGAGGAGGAGGAAGATGGGGGTAAAACAAACAAGCAAACAGCTGAAGATCAAAGACGGAATAAAAAGCAGCAGCTCTGCTCCTTCCAGTCGACTATCATCCTTGTGATCTTGAGGAACACAGTTTCCAGCACTGACGCTAGAGTTGCGTTTCGATACCGATACCGGTATCAGAAACTCGTTTACGCTAACAACACGATCTGTACGTCGTGTTGATCCTGTCCGATCGCTACAGAGCACGTGCAACACTCAACAGAGAAGAGGAAGAAGAGTCTCGTTACTCGTTAGCTACGTTCAGATCAACGATGGAAGTAGCCAACGAGTGAGCCGCCTCCTTTCTTTGTCGAGAGTCGCACATGCTCAGTATTGATCGGGCAGGTGCTAACGTTAGCCAGAGCTAGCATGTTTCACACTGGAAACTCTGTCAAATAATAAAATAAAGTTCTATGTCTACGGGTTTGAAATGAAAATCAATCTGTGACTACGAGGTTAAAGGTCCTTTTCACCAGCTATGTGTGAGTTCAAACTTAGACTTACACTGGTGGAAGTGGGTTGCATCAACGTTTAACTACGACGAGCTCCCAAACCCACTAAACCAGCCTGAGACCAGTGACGAGAGTCTATGGAGCAGAGCTGCTACGCTGTGATTGGCCAGTCTGCAATTGAGGGGCGGGGCTTAGTGAGGGGACAATTTACACACTTCTACTACAGCGGCTCGTAATTACTATTAATTATTTACTATTTTAATCTGATCTTTTGGTAAATTCTCCCTCTGCAGAAACAGGAAGCTGCTGCACAGATAATTTATATATATATATATACACAGTGTATATATAAACATACACACAGTGTATATATACTGTATATATGGTGACATCAGTGGGAACAAAGCAGTTATAGCAGGTGTAACAATAGAAACATTATTTATCTCTACCTTAGTGTACATTCTGTAGTTGCGTCTATGTTTACTGTCAGTGGTTCGGTTCATGGTGAAGACAACATATAGAAACGTACAGTAAATGGAACCATCTACAGTGAGATGATGTCATGAAATGTAAAATGATGTAACGGAGACACTGCTTCTGGAAAGATGTTGCTGCTGAATATTTCAGTGTGTGATGAAGAGTGAATATTATGTAAGTGATAACACACGACAACCTGATACATGAAAATGTACTTCAACTTGGATACCAAACAAATATACCAAAACAACGACGATGTATTTTTAAAAGGTCAGAAACAGAAAATGACCAATAATAAAAACAAAATCATAATTTAACTCAACATGAGTCCATGAATCCTTTCCTTCTCCACAATAGAGCACAGAGCGTGTTTAAAGCGACATATTGTATGAACTCCTCCACATCGTTGACTGTCGTACATTAACCTGTCCGTCTATAGAAACAGAGACGGACACAAACTTCTGCTGAGTCGTTGTTTTATCAAAAACTCATTTTAGCAGCGTTCACAATTAAACCAGCAACACATCCTCTGTGGACCTAATTAATCAACTGATAACGTTGCTTTTCTCTTGGATGTTTAGAACGTTAGTCCACAAGCATTTCTCTCTCACACACAACACACACGCACACACACAACACACACACACACTTAAATGTTTCAAAATATTTGGAATATATTCAAATTTCATGTTTTTTTTCTTCTTTTTTCTAGCAACCACTGGCCAACAAAGCAGCACCACACCAAACAACATGTGCATTCTTATTCACTAATTAGTGTCAACATCTGTTCCAGATGTGGTTATTAGAGAATACCTTTAAATATTAATCCACGAGCAAAGTCCTTCTGTGGTTTACGATTTCTTCGCAAACGATTGATCTCAATTTACAAAGCAGTACTACGACTCGCTGCTTCAGTGAAGGACATGAAGTAGAGTCACCATTGCATCCTTTGATGTAAAGCCCTCTAAAGGCTCAGTTGTGATTCGTGATGTTGGGCCATACATATGAAATTGATTGAATATTGAAATTGAATTTGTCATATCGCAGAGAAGTGGCTCTGAGAGGTCCTGGTTTCCTGTCTGAGTTCTGTTGATTCTCTTCAATATCAATATCAGAACAGAAAACTACATTTGATTCTCAGAATCATCTAAACTCTCAGATGAACTAGATATAATAAGACTGAAACAATCTGCAGCTAGTAGTAGTAGTACTCTAGTAATACTACATAGTAGTACTCCTCGTTATAAACACAGTAGTACTACTCGTTATAAACACAGTAGTACTCCTCGTTATGAACACAGTAGTAGTACTCGTTATAAACACAGTAGTACTCCTCGTTATAAACAGAGTAGTACTACTCGTTATAAACACAGTAGTACTACTCGTTATAAACACAGTAGTACTACTCGTTATAAACACAGTAGTACTCCTCGTTATAAACACAGTAGTACTACTCGTTATGAACACAGTAGTACTCCTCGTTATAAACACAGTAGTACTACTCGTTATAAACACAGTAGTACTCCTCGTTATAAACAGAGTAGTACTACTCGTTATAAACACAGTAGTACTACTCGTTATAAACACAGTAGTACTCCTCGTTATGAACACAGTAGTACTCCTCGTTATAAACACAGTAGTACTACTCGTTATAAACACAGTAGTACTACTCGTTATAAACACAGTAGTACTACTCGTTATAAACACAGTAGTACTCCTCGTTATAAACACAGTAGTACTACTCGTTATAAACACAGTAGTACTCCTCGTTATAAACACAGTAGTACTACTCGTTATAAACACAGTAGTACTACTCGTTATAAACACAGTAGTACTCCTCGTTATAAACACAGTAGTACTACTCGTTATAAACACAGTAGTACTACTCGTTATAAACACAGTAGTACTACTCGTTATAAACACAGTAGTAGTACTCGTTATAAACACAGTAGTACTCCTCGTTATAAACACAGTAGTACTCCTCGTTATAAACACAGTAGTAGTACTCGTTATAAACACAGTAGTACTACTCGTTATAAACACAGTAGTACTCCTCGTTATAAACACAGTAGTACTACTCGTTATAAACACAGTAGTACTCCTCGTTATAAACACAGTAGTAGTACTCGTTATAAACACAGTAGTACTACTCGTTATAAACACAGTAGTACTCCTCGTTATAAACACAGTAGTAGTACTCGTTATAAACACAGTAGTACTACTCGTTATAAACACAGTAGTACTCCTCGTTATAAACACAGTAGTACTCCTCGTTATAAACACAGTAGTACTACTCGTTATAAACAGAGTAGTACTACTCGTTATAAACACAGTAGTACTCCTCGTTATAAACACAGTAGTAGTACTCGTTATAAACACAGTAGTACTCCTCGTTATAAACACAGTAGTACTACTCGTTATAAACACAGTAGTACTACTCGTTATAAACACAGTAGTACTCCTCGTTATAAACACAGTAGTACTACTCGTTATAAACACAGTAGTACTACTCGTTATAAACACAGTAGTACTCCTCGTTATAAACACAGTAGTACTCCTCGTTATAAACACAGTAGTAGTACTCGTTATAAACACAGTAGTACTACTCGTTATAAACACAGTAGTACTCCTCGTTATAAACACAGTAGTAGTACTCGTTATAAACACAGTAGTACTACTCGTTATAAACACAGTAGTACTCCTCGTTATAAACACAGTAGTACTCCTCGTTATAAACACAGTAGTAGTACTCGTTATAAACACAGTAGTACTACTCGTTATAAACACAGTAGTACTCCTCGTTATAAACACAGTAGTAGTACTCGTTATAAACACAGTAGTACTCCTCGTTATAAACACAGTAGTACTCCTCGTTATAAACACAGTAGTACTCCTCGTTATAAACACAGTAGTAGTACTCGTTATGAACACAGTAGTACTCCTCGTTATAAACACAGTAGTACTCCTCGTTATGAACACAGTAGTTGTACTCGTTATAAACACAGTAGTACTCCTCGTTATAAACACAGTAGTACTCCTCGTTATAAACACAGTAGTACTCCTCGTTATAAACACAGTAGTACTCCTCGTTATGAACACAGTAGTAGTACTCGTTATGAACACAGTAGTAGTACTCGTTATGAACACAGTAGTACTCCTCGTTATAAACACAGTAGTACTCCTCGTTATGAACACAGTAGTACTCCTCGTTATGAACACAGTAGTAGTACTCGTTATGAACACAGTAGTAGTACTCGTTATGAACACAGTAGTACTCCTCGTTATAAACACAGTAGTACTCCTCGTTATGAACACAGTAGTACTCCTCGTTATAAACACAGTAGTACTCCTCGTTATGAACACAGTAGTAGTACTCGTTATGAACACAGTAGTAGTACTCGTTATGAACACAGTAGTAGTACTCGTTATGAACACAGTAGTAGTACTCGTTATGAACACAGTAGTAGTACTCGTTATAAACACAGTAGTACTCCTCGTTATGAACACAGTAGTACTCCTCGTTATGAACACAGTAGTAGTACTTATCAGCCTAAACATAAGTGTGCCTCCTACTTGCAGATCTTAATCCGTTAACAAAAACACAATCAGCACAACATCAAAGTGCTGTTTGATTGACAGCTGGTCTGTGATCCGTGCAGAAACATCACAGCAGTCTTCATCACAAGAGATGAAAGCAAAGTCAACCGTAAAAATAAATAAAATGCAGATTACACACAACTGCAAAACAAAAGCAGCATCAGTTTATGATTGACTCCTCGGGAGGGAAACCAACGTGATGGAGCTCATGATATAGCATTACACCACTTTATGACATATTCATAATCAAATAAGAGTTTGTGATTGGTGAGGATAAATAGAGTGCACACACACACACACACACACACACACACACACACACACACACACACACACACACACATAACGGCTGCTTGACTATGGAACAAATCCAAATTGCTATTTACTATTTTGTATTGAGGTCATTAAAATCATGCATTAAAACATTTTGTAGCTCTCATTTTAAAGTTAAAAGGATCGATCTGAAGCACTTTGAAAACAACATAAGAGGCTAGATGAAGAACGTCAGTTCGACAAACAAAACCAAGAAAGTGACGGCAAAATCCAAGATGGCGACGGCCAAGAGGGGCAGGACTGTGACATGAGGAACCAGATTTACATCAGTGAGGTAAACAGTAACATTTGCAGCAGAATCCCAACTACTAACCAAAACGCACTGCATGTCACGGCCAGGCCGTGTGTGTGTGTGTGTGTGTGTGTGTGTGTGTGTGTGTGTGTGTGTGTGTGTGTGTGTGTGTGTGGTATGGGCCACACACACGTTGTTTACAGCTCACGTGGTAGTTAGTCCTTCTTGGCCGCTCTATTTCAAGAGTAATTCAGAGTTTTTTCCAAGTGTTTTTCAGTGCATTGACCCTGTCGTCTTCCTGGTTCCCCAGCCTGCCTCCTCCTGCCTCCTCCTGCCTCCTCCTGCCTCCTCCTGCCTCCTCCTGCCTGGATTCCACCCTCGCCCTCCCTGGATTTCCCCGCTGCGCCCTGGTTGTTTCCCCCCTTGGTTTCCTGGTTAATAAACCTTTACACCCACACTCCCTGGTCTGTGCCTGTGTTTGGGTCCACTGCACAATAACAGCTCCTCATGTCTCGCTGCATAACTCCATCCAACAATGAAAAAGGCGTTTCAATATTGTGTACATGTAGAAATGTGCATCAAATGTGTCACTAGGGAGCCTGGAAATGTCTATAATGTAGATTTATTTGACTTAATCATGACAACAACCTGAACCAAACTTCCTCTTACTTCCCTTCTATCCTCATCATGCATACAAATGATGGTCGACATTTATTCAGCACTATCATATGAATTTGTCTCTATATAGTAGTTTGTATCTACAGCGGCGTCTGTACAACAACATTCCTTAATTCCTTCAAATACTGGATGAAATCTGACTTCAAAACCTTTCTTTAGTGACCAGAAGAACCAAACTTCACTAAAGTCAAATCCAGCCGCCTGTATATCTGCCAGCTGCTCATTGCTCAGAGGAGATGAAGCACAGTGGGTAAAGGTTGCCTGCTTTAAGAACACAGGCAAAGAAAGCTCCATTCCAAAAACAGCCAGTATCCACCCTCTGCTGCACCGCTCGACGTCACAAATCCCAGTCTGAGAAGGCAATGGGCATGCTGGGAGACGCCCTGTCGAGGCTAAAGATCAGCAGATGCGAGTCACAGTGGGAGAAGGCCACAGAGAGGGAAGGGGAGGAGAGGTGGAACAAAAAGGAGGGAGAGAGATGAGAAAGTTTGGAAGGACAACAGATTGTCCTCCACCTCCTCCCTCCCGTCCTCTGTGTGAGACCCTCATGGACTCAGATGTCCCCCGAGTTTGACTTTGATCATTGCTGATGACACACACACACACACACACACACACACACACACACACACACACACACACACACACACACACACACACACACTTCCTGTTGCCTCCTGTGTGTCAGGAAACGGACTCTCTGGAGATTTGAGGGTGAATTTGAACCGGACGAGGCGTCGGTAGAACTCAGTTTTTTCCATTTTCTCTTCTGTCTGATATTCTTACACTTATCTGTATTGTGATGAAGTGTAGATGGGTTTTCTTGGGGTACTTCCTACATTTCACAGAAGGACTTTCACAGAGAATGAGCATGATCTTACATGGATAGATATATGGGTGTGAAATCTGTGCAAACTAGCAAAGCTCATGAATCTGACCTCCAGCCTTCACTCAGGTTCAGTGCTGCAACCAACAACTCCTTTGATTATCCATTAAATATGTCTGTTATTACTGTGATTAATCGATTATTCATTGGATAAAAAGACAAAAGCTAATTTTACTGAAAATACATAAAATAAATGGACAATGGGGATGCAGAGTCGCTCCAACCTATTTTCATTTTATTAGCTTCATCTGCTGTCTTTGGCAACTTTGGTCCATTTTTGGACGATAGACTGAATGTAAGAAGTGGACGTATTCATCGTGACGTCTCTCATTGGATTGTGGACGTTTTACAGCCTCGAGTTCGGCGATCTTGCCGTCGCCATCTTGGATTACGGCCGTC
The DNA here is from genome assembly GCA_032191485.1 of Leptoclinus maculatus. Classification (NCBI taxonomy): domain Eukaryota; kingdom Metazoa; phylum Chordata; class Actinopteri; order Perciformes; family Stichaeidae; genus Leptoclinus; species Leptoclinus maculatus. Next base: position 16,232,522 of record JAVDOI010000012.1, read on the forward strand.
GCCATGTCGATTTTTAGCAACCAGTGAACAGGAAGTGACCACATCTGGACTGAGGAGGAGTGACGTAGAGACGCCATATACGTCTCTGGTAGAGACCTGTCAATCACTGTGTAGCCCCGCCCTAAAGCATCCCCTGCTTTATGGTCTGTTTGACTCTAAATGGACCATAATGTACTAAATGAACATCATGCTGTATTGAAGAAGACTTGAAACTAGAGATTGAGACCATAAACTCATGTTTACAATGTTTACTGAGGTAATAAATCAAGAGAGAAGTAGAGTCATTTTCTCATAGACTTCTATAGAACCAGAGGAGTCGCCCCCTGGTGGACACTAGAGAGAATGCAGCTTTAGCACATGAAGCAACGACTTTCCGCCTGGTTTTGACTGACAAACACACGAATACAAGTAAAACAAATGAACAGAATACGTTCCTTCAGTTCTCTCTCCATTTTGAACAGACAATGTGCAACGAGAAGAAACTCACGCTAAAGGACGACGTAGAGCATCACAGTGTGAAGCATGTGACCACTGATCAGTCAGACAACGTGTTGCAGCACTCTCACGGTATCTCCAGATCCATCACATCTACGTTTATAGCTATACAAAGCAGGAAGAAAATCAACAGCATCTTTAGTGTGCTGAAGACTTAAACTATAACTGTTGAGTGTTATTGGGACTACAACATCCAGCTGCATTTATGGATTCATACTGTACGGCATCAATGAAGAAGAAGCCTTGAGATCAGACATCATGAGACTTTCACCAGGTTACTGGTTTTCTTAAAGTCCTAACTGACCATACATACATACATTCATAGAGGAACCGTCATACTGACTACTGACACACACCGTCATCCAGAAGAGTAACGACCTGGAAGTGAAGAACAGGAAACAGCTGAGGGAGTTCTCCCCTGACCCCTGACCCCTGACCCCAGTTCAGATCACCATCAGCACAGAAGTCCACTTCCACATCAGTGAACGGCGCAGTTCAACTGAGCGTGAATCGGCCTCTGCAGTGTCCAGTAAACAAAAAGAAAAGGCGGCCGGGGGAGGACATGCATGGATATCCAAAAGAATATTCATAGAAAATACTTTTTTTTTTAAAGCCAGGAGAGAAAAGGGGGCGTGATGCACGGCGCTCACACCGTACCAATGACAGCGGGTAGCAGGTGCAGGCTGTAGAGACCGTAGAGCATTAATTATAGATCTCAGGGTAGAGATGGTCCACCCACATAGATTACACCTGACATTCATGTAAACCAGCCAACAGTAAACCACAGGCCTGGCCTGCTCTGATTGGATGTGATGGACACTCCCCTTCTATGTTTCTTTATTTAAATACACTTGACACTTACGTCATACTTGTACATAGTACTGTTATCTGTTTGTTTGTGCACTATATTTGATAGTACATTTTAATATGTTTCTATTTTTTGTTTAATGTTTAATGTTGTGCATCATCCACCACGTCGGTGTCCTTGTACGTCAACATACGGTTCAAATAAACGGTTCTGATTCTGATGAAATATTTAAATTTTTCATGTTAAATTTGCTCCACAGGAACGTTTTGAGCACAAGTTCTGTGCTTGCAGGGCATCTCTCAGTTATCTATTATTATCTTTTTACTTTCAAATAAAGAAATCTGATGTTTTTGCTGACATGGAAGAATGTCCTCTATAGAAACAGAACCATCACGACTAGAAGTAGAGAGAACTAGAACCTTCAGTGCAGAACAACACAGTTATGCCATAAACCATAATAAAGAAAAAAAAGATCAAGTTAATTACTTTGATAATCTATTTTACAAAAATTGGCAAGAAATGGAATCTATATATCCAACTTGTTTCCAAGTCCAGCCTCTCTCCTCTCCTCTCCTCTCCTCTCCTCTCCTCTCTCCTCTCCTCTCCTCTCCTCTCCTCTCCTCTCCTCTCTCCTCTCCTCTCCTCTCCTCTCCTCTCCTCTCTCCTCTCCTCTCCTCTCCCCTCTCCTCTCCTCTCCTCTCCTCTCCTCTCTCCTCTCTCCTCTCCTCTCCTCTCCTCTCCTCTCTCCTCTCCTCTCTCCTCTCTCCTCTCCTCTCCTCTCTCCTCTCCTCTCTCCTCTCTCCTCCTCCTCTCCTCTCCTCTCCTCTCCTCTCTCCTCTCCTCTCCTCTCTCCTCTCTCCTCCTCCTCTCCTCTCCTCTCCTCTCCTCTCCTCTCTCCTCTCCTCTCTCCTCTCCTCTCCTCTCCTCTCCTCTCTCCTCTCCTCTCTCCTCTCTCCTCTCTCCTCTCCTCTCTCCTCTCCTCTCCTCTCCTCTCCTCTCCCCTCTCCTCTCCTCTCCTCTCCTCTCCTCCTCTCCTCTCCTCTCTCCTCTCCTCTCTCCTCTCTCCTCTCCTCTCCTCTCCTCCTCCTCTCCTCTCCTCTCCTCTCTCCTCTCCTCTCCCCTCTCCCCTCTCCTCTCCTCTCTCCTCCTCCTCTCCTCTCCTCTCCTCTCCTCTCCCCTCTCCTCTCCTCTCTCCTCTCCTCTCCTCTCCTCTCTCCTCTCCTCTCCTCTCTCCTCTCCTCTCCTCTCCTCTCCTCTCCTCTCCGTTTCCGGTTGCGTGTGAGTGTGAGTGGTGGACGTGTGACGGTGAAGAGCGAGTGGCGCTAGTTTTGAATGGTTTCTGATCTTCGGATCTTTAACCGTGTTTCTTCCTCTGTTGAGGCGGATGATCAGCTGAGTCTCTTGAACGTTTTTACTGGTTTGAGTGTTGAGCGATCGGGGCCTTGTCGAGGTGCGTTCTGGAGGAATGGCGTCCTCCGAGACGCCACCTCCGTCTCTGCGGCAGGGAGTGAGGATCGTCCCCCCGGATAACAGCGTGACGGTGGAGGAGGTGTTGCTGTCTGTCGGTGAGCAGGTGGGACACGATAAGCTGAGCTTTGCCTCCAGAATGAACAAAGCAGTGGTGGTGTTCCTGAAACAGGAGCCTCTAGTCTACCAGCTGATCGAGAGCGGCGTGTTAATCAGGGACACTTTTGTGCCGGTCTCCCCGCTGTCAGCTCCCTCCACGCGGATCACCGTGTCCGGTGTTCCGCCGTTTATCCAGAACGAGCTGCTGGAGAAAGAGCTCCGGAGGTTCGGGAAGTTTGCTAGCGGACTGAAAACAGTAAGTCTGGGATGTAAAGACCCTAAACTGAGACACGTTCAGTCTCTGAGGCGGCAACTGTTCATGTTTCTGGACTCACCGACTCAAACACTGGAGGTGTCCTTCAGAGTAAAGCACGGAGACGGATCCTATATGGTGTACGCCAGCTCAGGACAGCTCAAGTGTTTCGAGTGTGGAGGTGTGGGACACAAACGGTTTACCTGTCCGCACAGAAAGCAGGCCGGCTCTGCTGACACAGACACCGGAGCGGGAGCTAAGCCCGCGGATGAAGAACCTGTGGCTGAACCGATGAATGACGGAGTGGTGGTCGAACCGGTGGTCGAACCGACAGCAGACGGACCGATGTTCGGACCGGTGGTCGAACCGCTGGTCGAACCGAAAGCAGACGGACCGGTGGTCGAACCGATGGCTGACGAACCGGTGGCTGAACCGACGGAGGACGGACCTGGGGCCGGGCCCGCGGCTGTGGTGGCGGATTGTGGTACTGCAGGTGCAGCGGCTGGTGGTGAAGACAAAGAGGAGGAAGAGCAGAGCCAAGCGGAGGAGCAACAGGCTGATGTTCCAGAGAACAGCAGCTCTCAGACTGGACAACCCCAGCCAGCAGACACCGTGGAGGAAGCAGCCTCCACCAGTGCTGGACCCAGTGTGTCTAACAGTCAGCTGTCAGGTGGAGAGGACATGGAGGATGAAGATGAGTCAGAGATGGAGTCTGTGAGTGGAACCCCCAGCAAAGATATAGATCTGTACACACTGGAAAAAATTGACACTTTTCTTGATAAAACATTTAAAAAGAAATGTGTAAAAGTAAGCGATCACTTCTATGACATCCCGAAATTCATAAGATCAGTCAACTTTCATATGAAAGGGGTCGGCGTTGACGTTCTGGATGAGAAGAAGCGTTTCCGCCTTAAAAAATATATCACTGCTCTTAAAAAAACACAGAAAATAAAAATTGTTAAAAAGATTAAAAGATAACTGATCATGTACCTCACAGTGTTTGTCTCTCTGGAGGTTCTCTGAGTCTCAGTTGGACTGTTGTTGGTGTTTAGTTCGGGTTGAGGTTCTGTTTGGACCGATGACTGAAGTAAAAGGCTGATTGTTCATGTGTGTAGATGTTGGTGTGTTTCTGTGGGTGGAGGAGTTTTTATGTATTTATTTGAATTGATGACGTGATCTGTGATCAATAAAAGGAATTTAAAAACCAAACCTCTCCTCTCCTCTCCTCTCCTCTCCTCTTCCTGTAGTTCAGTCCTAGTGTCTCCTCCTCTCCTCTCCTCTCCTCTCCTCTCCTCTCCTCTCCTCTCTCCTCTCCTCTCTCCTCTCTCCTCTCCTCTCCTCTCCTCTCCTCTCTCCTCTCCTCTCTCCTCTCTCCTCTCCTCTCCTCTCCTCTCCTCTCCTCTCTCCTCTCCTCTCCTCTCCTCTCCTCTCCCCTCTCCTCTCCTCTCCTCTCCTCTCCTCTCCTCTTCCTGTAGTTCAGTCCTAGTGTCTCCTCCTCTCCTCTCCTCTCCTCTCCTCTCTCCTCTCCTCTCTCCTCTCTCCTCTCCTCTCCTCTCCTCTCCTCTCCTCTCTCCTCTCCTCTCTCCTCTCTCCTCTCCTCTCCTCTCCTCTCTCCTCTCCTCTCCTCTCCTCTCCCCTCTCCTCTCCTCTCCTCTCCTCTCCTCTCCTCTCCTCTTCCTGTAGTTCAGTCCTAGTGTCTCCTCCTCTCCTCTCCTCTCCCCTCTCCTCTCCTCTCCTCTCCTCTCCTCTCCTCCTCTCCTCTCCTCTCTCCTCTCCTCTCCCCTCTCCTCTCCTCTCCTCTCCTCTCTCCTCTCCTCTCTCCTCCTCCTCTCCTCTCCTCTCCTCTCCTCTCTCCTCTCCTCTCCCCTCTCCTCTCCTCTCCTCTCTCCTCCTCCTCTCCTCTCCTCTCCTCTCTCCTCTCCTCTCCTCTCCTCTCTCCTCTCCTCTCTCCTCTCTCCTCTCCTCTCCTCTCCTCTCTCCTCTCCTCTCCTCTCCTCTCCTCTCTCCTCTCCTCTCCTCTCCTCTCCTCTCCTCTCCTCTCCTCTCCTCTCCTCTTCCTGTAGTTCAGTCCTAGTGTCTCCTCCTCTCCTCTCCTCTCCTCTCCTCTCCTCTCCTCTCTCCTCTCTCCTCTCTCCTCTCCTCTCCTCTCCTCTCCTCTCTCCTCTCCTCTCTCCTCTCTCCTCTCTCCTCTCCTCTCCTCTCCTCTCCTCTCCTCTCCTCTCTCCTCTCCTCTCCTCCTCCTCTCCCCTCTCCTCTCCTCTCCTCTCCTCTCCTCTCCTCTCCTCTTCCTGTAGTTCAGTCCTAGTGTCTCCTCCTCTCCTCTCCTCTCCTCTCCTCTCCTCTCCTCTTCCTGTAGTTCAGTCCTAGTGTCTCCTCCTCTCCTCTCCTCTCCTCTCCTCTCCTCTCCTCTCTCCTCTCTCCTCTCTCCTCTCCTCTCCTCTCCTCTCCTCTCCTCTCTCTCCTCTCCTCTCTCCTCTCTCCTCTCTCCTCTCCTCTCCTCTCCTCTCCTCTCCTCTCCTCTCTCCTCTCCTCTCCTCCTCCTCTCCCCTCTCCTCTCCTCTCCTCTCCTCTCCTCTCCTCTCCTCTCCTCTTCCTGTAGTTCAGTCCTAGTGTCTCCTCCTCTCCTCTCCTCTCCTCTCCTCTCCTCTTCCTGTAGTTCAGTCCTAGTGTCTCCTCCTCTCCTCTCCTCTCCTCTCCTCTCCTCTCCTCTCCTCTCTCCTCTCCTCTCCTCTCCTCTCCTCTCTCCTCTCCTCTCTCCTCTCTCCTCTCCTCTCCTCTCCTCTCCTCTCTCTCTCCTCTCCTCTCTCCTCTCTCCTCTCCTCTCCTCTCCTCTCCTCTCTCCTCTCCTCTCCTCCTCCTCTCCCCTCTCCTCTCCTCTCCTCTCCTCTCCTCTCCTCTCCTCTTCCTGTAGTTCAGTCCTAGTGTCTCCTCCTCTCCTCTCCTCTCCTCTCCTCTCCTCTCCTCTCCTCCTCTCCTCTCCTCTCCTCTCCTCTCCTCTCCTCTCCTCCTCTCCTCTCCTCTCCTCTCCTCTCCTCTCCTCTCTCCTCTCCTCTTCCTGTAGTTCAGTCCTAGTGTCTCCTCTCCTCTCCTCTCCTCTTCTCTTCCTGTAGTTCCTAGTGTCTCCTCTCTTCTTGTCACATGACTGTTCTCAGATGAATCCATCATGACGTCATAGTTTCTCTTCATAGTTTCACACTTTAATGTTTTAACACGATCATGTTAAAGTGAACTCTTTATTAGAGGAGAGATTTATAATGAGAACATGTAGAATATAATGTTTTCAATGAAATCACAAATTGAAGCGTATTTCATTGTGTTTTCTGATGGGGAAGCGTTCGTCACACATGATGTGTTCAAGGACCGTCGGTAAATGTGACGATGATGAAGTTTTTACAGCTTCTGGCTTTGATAAATGATGTAGTTTAAAATAAAACTAAATAAAACAAACACACTATGATGAGTCAACTGTTGATCCGTTCACGTGTGAGTTAACGACTCGTTAACATTGTAAATGCTGCGGTGACAATGTTGGTTCGTAGTTTGAAGAACTTCGGACTCGTGAAATGCGTTTTTTTGGGACTATTACTCGATTAATTAAAAAACGTATTAAGAGATTAATTGCCAGAGACAATAATCCTGAGCTGTGGCCCAGGGGAGTTCATCAGCATCACAATTCTTATGAATCATCAGTTAAAGTGAAGTTAAAGCTTCGAAACTCAATCTCACAATCTAACAGAAACCAGATGAAGCACTGACCTCAGAGAGGAATCTCATTTACTTTGTAATACAACAAGTCTCAGAGAAAATACTTGACTTCATGAAGCGGACCAGAAAAAACTATGTTCACAGTCTGACTCAGCAATGTGAGACCTGTAACAGAACCTGAGCTCTTATTGAGGCTGGAACTGGTTTATGTCACCAACAGACACTCATAACAAACCAGTCATTTCAAAAAGCCGACCCGAGCAGCAGGACTGATTAGAGACGTCGTGTTAATGAGGACGCACTTTAAGACAACAGTCACAGATGGAGACATGAGGAGGCATCTCACGGGGAGGGAACTGATGAAATAATGGGGCGAGCAAACAGGAAGCTGTGTGGCTTTTGTTTTGGTGAATTCTGGCACACAAATCTGCACCAAGGCGTCCGGACAATTCTGAGCTTTTATGAACCATTTTACAGCCAACGCCATCAAAACTACGAGTGGACATTTGGGCTACAGAGGTGGCGTCTTGCTTCAGCCGTCCAGACGCGTTAAAAGCTCTAAACACTGAATCCAAGCGGCCCCCAGCATCACACTGTCTGGTTGTTGCATGTTTGGTTTTCAGAATTAATATTCCAACAGAAGTTCTACAGATTTCAGAGAGAAGATCACGACCGCGTCGGAGCAACCGGTGTTTCAGTTTGACGAGTGACCGTGTTGAATGGTGACTCCCGTGTTCTGTGGCGTAGATAACAAACACAGATGAGTCTGTATTCAAAAGTGAGTGAAGTCTTTCCCGAGGACTCCGACATGTTCTGTTGGTGTTTTCAACAGCTGCCGTCACAACCAGGAGGCAACCTCCGGTTCTGAAGAGTGAAGCCGATGCTTCATGTGTTAAAGCTGCATTCTCTCTAGTGTCCACCAGGGGGCGACTCCTCTGGTCCTATAGAAGTCTATGAGAACATGACTCTACTTCTCTCTTGATTTGACTCTAAATGGACCATAATGTACTAAATGAACATCATGCTGTGTTGAAGAAGACTTGAAACTAGAGAGTGATTATGGTAGACGATGGACAGAAGTGGTTATTTAAGGTGGAATCATATTTCTAAAGCTATTATATGATTGGTTGTGTTTGTCTTGACCTGATGAGTCTGTGTACCTACTGTTCTTACTGTGTGTTGTTTTATGGATACCTTGTGTGTGATTTGGGTTTCTTTTGGTTGTATGTTTGATGATTGTTAATCTGAAAAGTGTCTAATAATCCATAAGGGCGGAGCTTCATGTGAAGCACTAACATAAAATAAATCAAATCAGGTAGCAGACAGCAGTGTGGTGAGAGATGTTGTATTCATGATTAATAAACCATTTAGTGATGCTTTATGTGTTCATCCTCCTCCAGCAGTCTTCATCACCAGCTCATCAATGAACCCATTGAACACATGATTTATAGTTTATTCTGTAAACAGACAGAAGGTCTCAGGATGTTTCTAACCAACTATTCAAAACACCAAACTGTGCGTCTTAGAAGACGAAGAAAACCAGCTGATGTTCCCAGTAGGATTATTTATGCTTTAAAAACAATTCTCCATATTGTTGCAGATTCAACGCCACCAATCAATTAATCAACTCATTGATGTAGCTCTGCTGCGGAGCTTCTGGACCAAAATTAATCGATTATTTACAACCGAGAACTTCATGAAAATTGTGATATTGATGAAATTCATGACTTATGAAGATGTTTGATTACATACTAACTTCAGCTGACGGCTCATCACAACATAAGAGACGTGTCCTTCGTTAGTGACTTTACTGACATTTGAAGAATTTATGCGATTCCCAAAAACCTCCCAAATAAATCAAATAAACGTCTCACAGCAACCACGAAACATCGTTTAATGAAAAGGAACCAACACGAACTGTGCGTGACGTTTCTATTCATACATTGAGATTGAAGTTCATACTTTGACTGACTTCTTTATCTTTGTCAAATGTTCCACAGTCACATCTTTCTTCCTCATTTAGACCCTCAGAGCAGTAAAACCAGAAGAATCATCATGTTGTACTCATGTTGTACTCATGTTGTACTCATGTTGTACTCATGTTGTACTAATGTTGTACTAATGTTGTACTCATGTTGTACTCATGTTGTACTCATGTTGTACTCATGTTGTACTCATGTTGTACTAATGTTGTACTCATGTTGTACTCATGTTGTACTCATGTTGTACTCATGTTGTACTCATGTTGTACTCATGTTGTACTCATGTTGTACTAATGTTGTACTAATGTTGTACTCATGTTGTACTAATGTTGTACTAATGTTGTACTAATGTTGTACTAATGTTGTACTCATGTTGTACTCATGTTGTACTAATGTTGTACTCATGTTGTACTCATGTTGTACTCATGTTGTACTCATGTTGTACTCATGTTGTACTAATGTACTAATGTTGTACTAATGTTGTACTAATGTTGTACTAATGTTGTACTCATGTTGTACTAATGTTGTACTCATGTTGTACTCATGTTGTACTAATGTTGTACTAATGTTGTACTAATGTTGTACTAATGTTGTACTAATGTTGTACTAATGTTGTACTCATGTTGTACTCATGTTGTACTCATGTTGTACTAATGTTGTACTAATGTTGTACTAATGTTGTACTCATGTTGTACTAATGTTGTACTAATGTTGTACTAATGTTGTACTAATGTTGTACTCATGTTGTACTCATGTTGTACTAATGTTGTACTCATGTTGTACTCATGTTGTACTAATGTTGTACTCATGTTGTACTAATGTTGTACTCATGTTGTACTCATGTTGTACTCATGTTGTACTCATGTTGTACTCATGTTGTACTAATGTTGTACTAATGTTGTACTAATGTTGTACTCATGTTGTACTCATGTTGTACTAATGTTGTACTCATGTTGTACTAATGTTGTACTAATGTTGTACTCATGTTGTACTAATGTTGTACTCATGTTGTACTCATGTTGTACTCATGTTGTACTCATGTTGTACTCATGTTGTACTCATGTTGTACTAATGTTGTACTAATGTTGTACTCATGTTGTACTCATGTTGTACTCATGTTGTACTAATGTTGTACTAATGTTGTACTCATGTTGTACTAATGTTGTACTAATGTTGTACTAATGTTGTACTAATGTTGTACTAATGTTGTACTCATGTTGTACTCATGTTGTACTCATGTTGTACTCATGTTGTACTCATGTTGTACTAATGTTGTACTAATGTTGTACTCATGTTGTACTAATGTTGTACTAATGTTGTACTAATGTTGTACTAATGTTGTACTAATGTTGTACTAATGTTGTACTAATGTTCCACAATCGACTGTAGACCAATGCAGCAATTAGTAATGTTATTAGTCACACCTGTGTTTGAAAAGTCAAAATGTCTATTCATCTCTTTATGTATCACCCCCCCCCCCCCCCCCCCCCCCCACGGTTCATTACAGTGAGACTCATTAACCATTAATGACTTGACTGTTGATGACTCAGAGAGATTTCTGAGCACCTGGCCACCAGAAGCTGTTCTTATTACCGCTGTATTCATATATATATATATATATATTCATATATAGAGGGACGTGTTTATCCTGTATTGTAATGAGCTCCTTTATTAAAAGGTGCATCTGTTGGACAGTCAGCAGGACAGACTCCCAGAGGTAACAGCGGTCCTCTCTGGAGGCTCGGAGTGCAGCGAGGTGTTTGAACTCACTTCCAAGTCCCACCAAGAAGTCCGTGAGGCTTCAGTGCACCGCTCGGTTCTTCAGTAGAAAGTAACAGCGGAGCTCTTACCTTGGACGTCGTCCTGGTTCCTCTTGTGTTCCCTTCGTCCTGCTGTCCTCCTGTCGGTCCTCTGTCCTCGGGTTGTTCTGCGTCCCTTAATGCCGCTCCATGCCTCCACTCTCCGGGCGCACCGCGGCCGGTGGTCCAGCTCTGCCTGGGTGAGGGGGGGGGGGGGGGGGGGGCGGGGGGACTTCCACGCAAAGTGTGGATCTATGGACGGAGGGGGGGGGGTGGGGGGGGGGCAATGACGGGCCGGAGGAGAGCACCGAGGGAGGAGAGCCCCGAGGGAGGGACTTTCTAAACCTGATCTCCCGGAGAGAAACCCGACTGCTGCCGCGCTGAAATTCAATCCGAGGCGACAGACACTCAGCGCGGCTCCGAGCTGCTCATCTCCCCCCGACACGGAAACAGAGGAGAGAGCCGGGAGGAGGTGCCGAAGAGGAGGAGGAGGAGGAGGAGGAGGGCGTTTATCATAAGGACACCAAGCAGGCGCCAGCCGACGAGACAGGTGGATGTGCACCTCTGTGTCGATCTACCGATTCATCATCAGAACAGCTGATCAGAACAGCTGGTTACAAATAGCAAAACGTCCAGTGGAGCCTGGTGCAGTTCAAAAGAAGCATCTGCAGCTGTGAAAAGAGGAAATAACTTCAGTCAATAGAAGTCAACAGTGAGGGAATCAAAGCTTTTCACATTAAAGATGGATGACAGCTAAGTTAGACACACAAACATGTCATCATGTATAAGATATTATGAGACTGTCCACGAACACACAAACAACTAACATAAGAAAAGATGAACCATCTGAGATTATAAGAACACAACACACACATCTGATGTCATGTTTGGTCTTAAACCAAAGTGGACATGAATGCGTGTACTGCCATTCATCCAATAAGATACTTCACTCGTAACCATAATGTAGAGCTGATGGTGGAGCTAGAAGAAGGTTGTGATCATCAGAGTCTGAAGGATCTAAACTCTCAGTAACGTGAATATCTGGAGAAGATTTCACAGCAATCCATCCAACAGTTGTTGAGATATTTCAGTGTGAACCAACGTGGTGGACAGATGTTTGCGTACCTAAAGCCACGTCGCTATTAATAAACCATCGGTGGTTCGATCCCCGGCTCCGCTAGTCGTTGTGTCCTTGAGCAAGACACTTAACCCCAAAATGTCTCCCGTAGCTGAGCCTACGGTGTGTGGAGTAGACTATAATCTGAATTGTAAGTCTGCTAAATGACTGTAATGTAAATGAACATGATAATAATAGCATCATGTCTGTGCTCTGGATCCTAATGGCCCCATGTTACCACCATAGACTATAAAGAACAGGATCACACATGCAACAATAATTCAATAATTACAGCAGAGCAGTTGTTGGCGTAGTATTTATCATCAGGCTCCCAACAACGACGCTACGTTGTAACGCTACTCTGTAACGCTACGACAAAATGTAAAAAATGTCAAAATGTCAAAAATGTCAAAAAAACCAACAATAAAATGTCATAAATAAAAAAATGTCAAAAATAAAATCACACAATTTCACGTATTTTCAGACTTTTTGACATGTTACTTAGACTTTTTTTTTTGCTCTTCACGTATTATTTAGACATTTTTCATATATTTTTCAGAAATCTGCAGTAATGTAATAAAGTACGGTATCCAGATAGAGAACATGTCTAACTGATACTAAACTCTGTATCTGTGGTCGTAGAAAGGACTCACCCTCACACGAACATGTGAGACGGATTCATCCTCTGAACAACCTGTCTGTCTGACATCTCCTCTCCCTCACCCTCCTCTCCCTCACCTTCCTCTCCCTCACCCTCCTCTAGCTGTCTGTCTGACATCTCCTCTCCCTCACCCTCCTCTCCCTCACCTTCCTCTGTCTGTCTGACATCTCCTCTCCCTCACCCTCCTCTCCCTCACCCTCCTCTAGCTGTCTGTCTGACATCTCCTCTCCCTCACCCTCCTCTCCCTCACCCTCCTCTAGCTGTCTGTCTGACATCTCCTCTCCCTCACCCTCCTCTCCCTCACCTTCCTCTAGCTGTCTGTGTGCGTCCCGGATCTATTGGAGCCGGCAGAGCCCCCCTGCAAATAAATGGTCATTACCATGACAACCACGCTCCAAAGCCAGGAATGGGATGATGCTGGTCATGGTGGCAGGCAGCCCAACAGCCCGCTCTGCCCTGGGGGGGGTCACGTGAACTCCAGGGCTTGAGTTTTTTATTTCTGGTTCACATCCTCTGACTGCAGCTCAACACCACAGACTTACAGCTTAGCTTAGCATCAACAATGTTCATACGTCGTGTGGATCGCCATGAAATTCATGTTCAAACATTCATGTTCCTCTCTGCATGAATGTTTATTTGGAAAATATGACTTTTCTAACAAGCTAAACAACGATGGGGAAAATGGTAAACACAGTAAAAACTATTGTGAGCATTTTAGCATGCTAACGTTAGCATTTAGCTCAAAGCACGCTGCATTAAGCTGAAGATGAGCTGAAACCTGCAAAGACTGGACAGACAACTTGTTTTTACCAACAAGAGTAGCGTTACAGAGTAGCGTTACAGAGTAGCGTTACAGAGTAGCGTTACAACGTAGCGTTACAACGTAGCGTTACAACGTAGCGTTACAACGTAGCGTTACAACGTAGCGTTACAACGCAGCGTTACAACGCAGCGTTACAACGCAGCGTTACAACGCAGCGTTACAACGCAGCGTTACAACGTAGCGTTACAACGTAGCGTTACAACGTAGCGTTACAACGTAGCGTTACAACGTAGCGTTACAACGTAGCGTTACAACGTAGCGTTACAGAGTAGCGTTACAGAGTAGCGTTACAGAGTAGCGTTACAGAGTAGCGTTACAGAGTAGCGTTACAGAGTAGCGTTACAGAGTAGCGTTACAGAGTAGCGTTACAATGTAGCGTTACAACGTAGCGTTACAACGTAGCGTTACAACGCTACGTTACAACGCTACGTTACAACGCTACGTTACAACGTAGCGTTACAACGCTACGTTACAACGCAGCGTTACAACGCTACGTTACAACGCAGCGTTACAACGCAGCGTTACAACGCAGCGTTACAACGCAGCGTTACAACGCAGCGTTACAACGCAGCGTTACAACGCAGCGTTACAACGCAGCGTTACAACGCAGCGTTACAACGCAGCGTTACAACGTAGCGTTACAACGTAGCGTTACAACGTAGCGTTACAACGTAGCGTTACAACGTAGCGTTACAACGTAGCGTTACAACGTAGCGTTACAACGTAGCGTTACAACGTAGCGTTACAACGTAGCGTTACAACGTAGCGTTACAACGTAGCGTTACAACGTAGCGTTACAGAGTAGCGTTACAGAGTAGCGTTACAGAGTAGCGTTACAGAGTAGCGTTACAGAGTAGCGTTACAGAGTAGCGTTACAACGTAGCGTTACAACGTAGCGTTACAGAGTAGCGTTACAGAGTAGCGTTACAGAGTAGCGTTACAGAGTAGCGTTACAGAGTAGCGTTACAACGTAGCGTTACAACGTAGCGTTACAACGTAGCGTTACAACGTAGCGTTACAACGTAGCGTTACAACGTAGCGTTACAACGTAGCGTTACAACGTAGCGTTACAACGTAGCGTTACAACGTACAATGCCAAGATATTTTTCTGGCTGCTAAGCTGAGGACTGTTTTCTGCCAGTTTGGTGTGGAAGTACGTGACATGTCTGCACAGAGCTCTGACCTTTAGGATGAGGACTGTGAGTCAGACCTGATCACCAACATCAGCACTGGACCTCACTGGTGTCTGAATGGGAGAAAATATCTGCAGAAGGTTCAACATCTGGCAGAAAGACTGAAACCAGAAGAGTGGAGGCTGTTAGAGCAGCACATTAACACCCATTGTTTTTTCAAATGCTCTGATGTCCACATACTTTTGGCCATTTGGTGTATGTTGTATAACAAAAAACAAGTTTCTCATTCATCCCACCCAAAGCAGCACTACACAGCCGAGTGTCAGCTGCCAAATAAAGACGTCTTCAGCTCTGAGAGAGAAGAGAAGCCGCTGTTTGCTCACCATCTCTGCATTTAACTTCTGTCAGACAATACCTACTGCAATGCTAGATTTCTCAAAAATGGGCGCAGATAAAGCCTCCATTTGAATCTGAAATAGTACAAAAGCACTGAGCAGTAAAGTAAACTGCCCTTTGTTAATGCAGGCCGACAACATCGAAAAGGTCACGGCCTTTGAAGAGCAGGAACAACACATCTGTACCATAAGTGAAGATTTATTTCTATAGCAACAACCTTTTAAAACAAAATGACAAAGATCTTCACAGTGAAAAAGAGACGGGAAGAATATAAGAAACACATAAAAGACATACATTAATAATGAAGAAACAACAACTGCTCGTACAACGTCGGCCAAAACTTTAACTGCAGCAGTGAAACGAGAGAAGAGCTCTCCGCCTTTACTGCAGCTTGTGTTTTAAATGTATTCAGCGCTCATTATCCCTAAAGGCAAAGGACGGAAACCACGGATTCTTCTTCTGCTGTTCAACGCATCGTCCTTCTATTGTGGAGAAAGTCCTGCAGGGCTGCAAATAAGCAACTAAATCTGAGGGAGAAACAAGGCAATTAACAGCAGGATCTCCACCCAGCGAGGCTCTGCCCTGCATCGTGCCTTTGAACCGGCTGATAAGCCGAGTCTCTCTGGTGCCTTCACAGCGATGTAAATAAACAATTAAGATCTGGAACGCAGGATGAGGGGGAACGTGCTCCCACTGTGGGGATGTTCACACAGCCACAACCGCTTCTTCTTCTTCCTGTTTTCACTCATATCTGTTATCAGCATGTCTCGGGCTCAGTCTCTCCACACACACACACACACACACACACACACACACACACACACACACACACACACACACACACACACACACAGCAGGTGGTGTTTATGTCTGTAAATGTCTCTGTTTGTGGGTTTAAATGACTGATTTCTCACACCTACTGAAGTGCAGATGTCTGTAACGTTTCATTGAATGAATACAAACCACAACTGTCTAATCTCTCCTTTTAGACCGCAGACGTTTATTTATCCTAATCCGTAGCAGAAACAAGTTGTTGATCACTCGCGTCTCTTACCGGCCGGTTAAGAGGTCAATGACGACATAAAACTGTCAATAAAAAAACAATTCAAACAATTTTGAATCTCCACAACCAGGAGAGGTCGTTCAGGCTGTTGTCATCCAGCAGTCGTAGATTAAATTAAAAATGTATTTAGTGTGTTACCCATATAATCATGTACGAAGAAGTATAAAAACAGCAAAAGCACAAACATGGAGGGTCCAAAGTAGGTGGATGGGTCCAACAAACATCCATCTTTCAGCTGTTTGTTCCCCGTGTGAAACGAGAAGTTATATAGTATATAGTAGTATAGTCAGGGCACTAACGAAGGTATTTGAGGTTTTGTTGCCTAAACTTTTTTTTGTTACGTAAACTGTTGTTTCCTGTGAAAACGGAAGTTTATTTTGAAAAGACTGTTTATTGTAAGAGCGTGAACTGACACGTGTTGCTGGACTTTCGTAGGAAAACGCAGGAAACATGAGGAGTAACTTTTCTTAAGATATAGGAACCGTTGTTTGAGCAAACAGTCATAAATGAGCACAGAAGAACGCGAGACCGGTGGGTTCAGTAGTGTGTGAGATCAGCTGTGGACAGACAAACACACACACGACCCATAACCTCCTGGCGTAGGTTAATAAACATAAATGCAACATGTGTAAGTAAGGGCAAGAAGAAATGAAATAATACAAAAGACAATAATACTTTTCTCATGTCACAGCAGATGGTGAAACCACAGAAGAAGAAGAAGAAGAGAACCAGGAGTGAGACACAAAGCGTTTGCCTTTCTGACAGCGAACGGAGACATTTAGTGCAAACTTTACCGCCGTCCTCATGAAAGCTGCAGGAGCAGAGGAGCAACCTGTCCGTGTGGATCATCGGAGGGATGTTTGAAATATATCGTACGATGCTGAAATACGAGGAAGGAGCGAGAGCTGACTGTTGACTGTTGACTCGGATGATTTGAAGATGAATTACAGCTCCATGAGACATAAACTTAAAAGAAATAATCCACCAAAACGTAATGTTTTGAGTATCAAGTTCTCCTGCAGGTTTAAAAGCTGTCTCTTGAGAGTAAAGCGTGTAGCTGTACTCAGCAGTTACAAGTAGACAAAGAAATGTCTCTAAAGCACTTTAAAAGCACAGACTGTTTATGAGAAGAGGACGCAGTCGTCGCGACGTCACTCATTGATTTGTTGATGTTTTGAAGCCTCGAGTTCAGCAATTTCATCGTCGCCATCTTGGTTTTTTATCAACCAGTGAACAGGAAGTGACCCTATCTGGACTGAGGAGGAGTGACGTAGAGACGCCGCCTCTGGTAGAGACCTGTCAATCACTGTGAGATTAAAATCCTTCCATGCATCATCCTCTGGTAGGGAGAGGAGAAGCAAAAGTTGCCTAATTAAACATACAGCAATATCGATCATTCTTCAGCGGTTGGATTCATTTTAAATACGTGCTGGTGTTTTCATAAGCCTCACTCCCGTTCAAGCATCACTGCTGGAACTCGTCCTGATTGGCTCGTTCACTGAGGAGATGTTGAACTCCATCCAATCAGCCCGGTTTGTGGAAAGCTTTGAGTTTGCAGGTCATTCTGAGCGCTGCCAAAAATACATGTAGCAAACGTACCGAGCATCCAGTTCTAAAGATGTGAACGTGCTGCTGAGTGAATGACGCTGTCCTTGGTTAACGTTACATTAACACTGGATGGATTTCTATTCACTCAGCTGACAGCAGGTCAACCCATCAGTGTGATTAAACGGTGTCAGAGTTTAGACGTTAAGACAGTATCTTAGTATTAAAGTATCTTTAGCTGCAGCGTGTTTGAGAACAAAACCACCGAAGTAGTTTTGAACCTTCAATTTGAATGCATAACGCTGCATTCATCCATTTCTGGTCACTAAAAAACAACAAGATCAAAATAACAGACACACAACCTGTGAGAGGTAGAATCAGTGTTTCAGTGAATGGAGTCTGTAGAGATCAGAGATAACAGCTTCAGTTCCTCATCACAAAGGTAAAGAGGAGAAAACATTCTCAATAAAGAGTTAAAGTGATTAATAACTGATTCTGAGTCTAGAATACGTCCTCAGCAGAACATTGATCTACTTTGATCTAGATGAGAAGAACCTCACACAAACACTTCTAAACATCTCTTCTGTCTCTTTGTTGTACAGAGACGTTGATCTTCTCATCGAACTCTGGACAACAAAGTGAATCAGCATATTTCCAGAACTAATACTTGTCAGTTCAGATTAATGCGTTCAGGCTTAGCGTTAACGAACATTATCATAGTTAAGTTGTGTAATACGCTGTATTAACTCTTATTTTAACTCAGGTTTGGTCTCCACCAACTCATGAAAGAAACGTCTCTTAATCTAATAAATGCAAGACGTCCCACTTTCTTCACCAGCGAGCTAGCTAGCTAACTGCTAGATAGCTAGCTAACTGCTAGATAGCTAGCTAACTGCTAGCTATCTAGCAGTTAGCAGGTATTTCTGTCCTTTGCACATAGAGTTCAGTCTCACTGCTTCAGGTTTTGGTGTATTTCCACTGAAGCACAAACATCTTGGAGGTGCAGTGGACGCTCAATGTTCACCACTGACAACAAATCCACACAAGTAAACACGACTTCTCTGAAGGTCTCTCTGTGTTTAGATGAACAAACTTTGGGAGCAGCTTCAACATTTAACAGGATTTATATCTTAGACCAGAGGAATGAGTGTTACCGTTGTGGTTTCATTCACTGCTACTGGGATTTTAAACACTTTCATCACACTTCCAAATATCTACCCCCCCCCCCCCCCCCCACCCCCCAAAAAAGAGAAATCCCTTTTATTTTGAGGATAAATATCTTCTCCACAGAGACGACGGAGAAAGACGTCATCTGGACATCGACATCATGTTCGGGGACCTTGTTGCTATGGCAACTAATGAGCCATGTTGAGAGAGGGGTCAAGGTCTGCAGCACTAAGAGCTCCGGGAGAGATGCTGAGGTGGGACGAGCAACAAGAAGCATCTCATCAGGAGCAGGAGACACAGGACGAGGCTACGACAAGATGAAGAAGACACAGGAAGAGGAGGAAGAGGAGGAAGAGGAGGAAGAGGAGTCAGGGGTTGACTGACCAGCTCCGGAGGACAAGATGTCTCTCAGGACCTTCAGCAAGCAAACCCAATTCCAGAGGCGACGAAAGGCAGCGCGAAAGTTGAGAAGAGTGTGAGGCAGCATCACAGACACACACACACACACACACACACTCACACACACACACACACACACACACACACACACACACACACACACACACACACACACACACACACACACACACACACACACACACACACACACACACACACACACACACACACACACACCTCTCCGTACACAGCAGCAGACCTCATTGTAAAGTGGGACATTAAATAGGACACACTGTGGGGCTAGAAAGAGAATAGAGCAGTGATGCAGTGTCCAGCCAACACACACACACACACACACACACACACACACACACACACACACACACACACTAGTACGTCGTTGTTTAAGGTTGAGGCATCATCATCGTCATCTTCATCTCTGCAGACTGATTCAATAAAACGATGTATTTCAGAAACGTTTCCTCTGAATTGATCTGAGAAAGAGAAACTTGTTATTTAATATGCAGATCACACTTTCACTTGATGTGCGGTTGATTGTTTTGATTATCACCATGAAACGTGTTCATCACTCACATTAAGAGTATTTACTGTATTACAAGTTTACTGAAATGTTGTGTTTAAATATGTAAATGAGGCGTTATGTAACGGTGACGTTTGGTTAATTTAGTAGAAATCTACAGACGTAAACAGACAAAGTAGTAAAATAAATGTTTTCTTTCCTTCAGTCTGAAAGAAGACGAGTTATGGAAAATCTCTGAAGTGATTAGTGCATGAAAATCAATATGTTTGCCTTCACACAATGAATTGAACTAAATGCAGCATGTAGAATAATAAAGTGAATATCTTCAGACACCATCAGAGCCTGAAGCTCTAAGATCACAGACCAGCAGACATCAGGGACCAGGTCCAGCTGGAACCAGACTGGAACGATTCACTAACTCATTCAGACCTGTGAGGGTCACCCTGCTCTCAAGGAGCTGACCTTCATCCTTCATCCTCCTCCTCCTCCTCCTCTGATACGTCTTCCTTCTGCACATTTCATTGTTTTAATATTTCTTTCTTGTGTGTTTCATGTCGATTCATTAAGATGAAGACGAGCTCATTTATTTGTTGAGTGCACCTTCATCAGGGCTTCATGGTACTCTTTTCTCTCTCTCTCTCTCTCTCTCTTCTCTCTTCTCTCTCTCTTCTCTCTTCTCTCTCTCTCTGTCTCTCTCTCTCTGTCTCTCTCTCCTCTCTTCTCTCTCTCTCTCTCTTCTCTCTTCTCTCTCTCTCTCTCTCTCTCTCTCCTCTCTCTCTCTCTCTCTCTCTCTCTCCTTCTTCTCTGAAAGCACATTAATCATAGCAGACTCCCACATGCTTTCACCTCCACCTCCTCCTCCTCCACGCCCCTTTTCTCCTCCTCCTCCTCCACTTCTCTTCCTCTGGAGCTGCAGGCAAGTGGGTCACCAGCAACCAGAGGACTGATTCCAGTCTGATGGAGAGAGGGAGGAGGACAGTGGAGAAGGAGAGGGAGAGAGGAGAAGGAGAAAGAGAGAGAGGATGTGGAGGAGAGGGAATGAGAGGTAGAAAGAAGGAGAATGAGAAAGAGAGAGGAGGAGGAGCAGAGAAAAGGAGGAGAGGGAGGGAGAAGGAAGGAGGACAGAAAAAGAGAAGGCGTTGGAAAAAGAGGATGAGAGGGAGAAGGAGAACGAGAGACAGGGGAGAGGGACGAGGAGAACGAGAACGAGAGAGAATGAGAAGGAGAACAAGAAAATGAAGGACAAGTAGAAGGAGAGAGAGAAGGAGAAGGAGAATAAAAATGTGCCGCTCAGGCTTATAAATGTGGAAATGAGTCAGAAACAAAAGATGATATTTTAGTTTAGTGAGGAGCGGAGAGAGGAGCATGTGATTGTTCAGTATGAAGAGCACACAGAGAGAACATCTGCATTAATATTCATGAGGTTGAGAACCGGCCGTACTATTGTAATAACTCCACAAAGAAAAAGGATCCATAATTCATAAAATGAGATACAATATGAAGCCACTTCTCCCGTTCACCCGAGAGAGATGCTAACGAACCGTCTCACAACATCTGGTAATAAATGAGCCGACGTCACCATCTAGTGGCTCCATGTGCACATTACATTAAGAATACGTATGAATACAAAACATCCGGTGAAACATCGTAGAATCCACAAAGTGACACGAACACGTGACGATAAAACAGACGATGAACGAGCTCTTCAACGAGCTCAAAGGGACGTTCAGGGCACATCTATTGCCTCCACACGGCTCTCAACATGGCGGACGTGCTAACAGTGCTGACGGAGCTAACAGTGTTCACGCTATCAGCCGTAACCGCAAGCTAACCAGCGGGGGCACGCCCACGTGCACTAACATGCACGCTCACGTGCACTAACATCCCAACCACATCAACTCACACCAAAACCACCGGATAAATACTACTGAAGGAGAAAATATGGATTATGATTTGGGGTGAACTGTCCCTTTAAGCATCATTTTGACTTGAAATAGTTTCTGACTTGTGGTATTTCTCTTTGGATCAGAGGACGACTTCTTTCACCGCTTCTTCTGTAAAATAACGACACGTAGGGATTCCACAAAACAACATCTGCTGATGAAGATCATGAGATA
Organism: Leptoclinus maculatus; assembly: GCA_032191485.1. Lineage (NCBI taxonomy): Eukaryota > Metazoa > Chordata > Actinopteri > Perciformes > Stichaeidae > Leptoclinus > Leptoclinus maculatus. Next base: position 16,254,092 of record JAVDOI010000012.1, read on the forward strand.
TGAGCGAACAGCTACGACAGTGACGGGACGTGTGTTGTGTGACAAAAGGAAGAAAATCAAACAAAATGGAGATATTTTCATCGTGCAAAGCTGGAAGATGTAAACAGTCGAGTCATGTGAAGCTCTCAAGGATTTTCATTCTAACGGCAAATTAAAAAGAAAAATGTTATTTGATTTATTTGCACAATACATATTAGATGATTGTGCATTTCCCTCGGGTCCGTTTTCAGCGTGTCGTCTGTCTGATGTGAAACCTGAACGACCCCATGAGGACTCATGAGGACTCATGAGGACCCATGAGGACCCATGAGGACTCATAGACAGTCGAGGAACTAAAGAGTAAACGTGTTTCTCTGTAGAGGAAATAAACGGCGCTTCACCACCAGCACCTCGTGAATATTACGACATTCAGCCGGAGAGAAAAGCTGAAATACTAATATGTTCTGTGTTGTGTAGTTTTAAGCTCTACATCATGAGAGTGCAGCTGTGTCTGTTGGTACTTCAGAGAAGTCTTCTGTTCTCCGGATGGAGTCTCTGGAGACGTCCGTCTCTCCGTCTCTGAGACAAACAATCCTTTCTTGTGACTGTGAGGTCTTCAGACACTGAAACAGAAGAAAGACTCGTTCTGCTGTGAACCTTTGAAGTTTGGACACTTTGTGTAAAGGAAACACTAAACAAAGGTTTAAAGGTTGTCTTTACGATACTACAACGAGTTCCTCTGTTGAAGGGAGACGTCATCAGATACACTTGTGTTTTAGATTTGATGTAAACGTTCTTCTGTCACAGGTTCAGGTCCAGACGAGACGCTTTCAGAGTCTTTCAAATGTGTTGTGGCGTGATGGAGGCCCTATTTTCTTTGTTACTGAGTTGGGCGGAGGGATACGGCTTGGTGTGTTTATTAGCTTCAGAGACACTTCGGTCTACGCAGAAATAATGATAAACTATATTTAAAGCATCTTTCATACAAGAAATGCAGCTCAAAGTGCTTCACAATAAAGAGAGATGGACGGAGGAAGAGCAGTTATTTGAGACTAAAGGTAAACTCAGAGTGACGTGTTGTGATGTTTGTATTGAGCACCTGTCTGTAGGTCGTCTGTAGGCCTATCAGTCTACTGGTGGATGGACCTTCTATGTGGCTCCACCACGAGGCTCAGCTGGATTTAACCTTTTCTTTTGTTTCTTCGGCACGCTCACACATTTCAGTTCAAAGTTCATCACAAATATTTGTCACATTCAGCTGTTTTTCATTCAAAGCATTGCGCCGATGGTTCCAGACTTATCAAAGACATCCTGTGAACACAAAGACGAGTTGCATGATCTTTATTGAATGTCTTCTGAGACGATGAAAGGGTGAGACGACACATTATTGCACCACGTTCAGCCCGATGTCACCAAAAGGCCGACGGCTCTTAAAAATAGAGGCAGCAGAGAAAAATATGCCATCTGAACATTTCTCAGTCGTCAACCATCTTCTCATAAATAGATTTATTGTTTTGTCCGTCAATCACACCTGTTATGTACACATCATTAGGACGACGGTCCAGCAACAGCCGCGCATTCCTACAGAAGCCGATCAATCAACGAGCCAGAAAGCATCTTTCATCCTTTAAGTTTTCTTTTGTCTGTGAAAGAATCAGAAACATCATCTTTGGCTCGTTAACTAACCTTCTCTTGAAGAAATGTACAGAACTGCATATACACACACACAGTCCGTCATAGATACTGTACAGCACACATAAATACAATAACCCTTAAATACACACAGTACGTCGTCTCCCGTCGTCAACGTGTTCAAACGGCCAAAGCGAGGCTGCAGACACCTTTGGCTTTGCAGTTTAAAGGGAGCCGGGTGGGAGAGGTGGAGCTTATACGAGACGACTATTTACACATTTGGAGCTTCAGTGCATAGTTTGAACTCAGCGTCGCGATTATGTGCAAGATATGAAACCAGGCGAAGGAGAGCAGCAGCAGCCGGAGCAGAGCGATGAGATGGATATACAGTAGTGTTAACTTGTGGATATGGCTTCCTGCACCTTCTCAGGCAATTCAAGTTCTCTTTCCTCGTCTCTGAAAACAACAAACCGTCGGCAACAAGCGAGGACAGAATCGTAGGTTAAGGCTCGATTCACCATGAAACATTGAGAGGAAAAGATCTGTTCAGTCTGAGAAACAAAGAGGATGTTACATTCTGTGGAGACTCCAGCAACACGACGTGTGCTGGAGTCTTTTTAGCATAATCGTTAGCGTAACAGACATGAACAAGTGTTCGACGTCTGTACGTGTAGCACCTGTGATGTCCCAGCATGCTTTACAACACAGGAGGGCGATATCCCGGTGTGTCCGCGGGGCTACAGGGCACCGGTGAGGCACATGAGGACCAGCAGGTGTAACGTGAGCAGGTAGCCCAGGAAGAAGTACCGAGAGCGGGCGCGGCTCGTCAGCAGCCGCGAGAAGTAGAGGCTCCGCCCCCGGAGCCAGCGCCGGCACGCCACCGCGCCGCCTTTCACCTGGAGGAACAAAACGCAGAGCGATCAGAGACGCACCGAGGTTGAAGGGTTCATACAAACGCTAAAGATCACTCATCATAACCGGACCTTTCGTGTTATTAGAGGCTGGTTTGGGTCGAGACTGAGAGCTTCCCACTCCTCTTCTGTTTCCATCTCGATACTGAAGTCTCTGGGACCAACACTGCAACACAAAGCATCATTCAAAGCTCTGCACTGTTGATTATTTACAGTAAAACTTCAGCCTCCTGGACGGGTCGGTGACTTCAGCCAATATTCACAAACATCGTTAAGATCCTTGAGTTTGACATAAACCACGAGCACCGAAGTACCTCTATGGTATTAAGAGAGCATTAAAGAAGAGGAGACTATGTGTTCATTACTTATTATCTTATTATTTATAGTCTCCACTATATGAAGCATAAAATGCTCTGAAACGTCTTGGGGTTCAGAGGGTAAACGGACATCATGTTGTTGGGTATGCTTGTTTCCTCTGTTTGTCTTTCACCTCTTTTCTTTGTCGGAGCACCAAAAGGCTCGTAGCTGACGGGCAAGTTGGTATTTAGAGGATTAAGAGAGGTGTTTAAGACGAACGTCCTGAACTACCTCGGAGCTACATGAAGTGAATGATTTGAATGAAAAAGCCCTGGTTGTAAATTGACGTTTTATGGTGTGTGTGTGTGTGTGTGTGTGTGTGTGTGTGTGTGTGTGTGTGTGTGTGTGTGTGTGTGTGTGTGTGTGTGTGTGAAGCATAGACAGAGACAGAGACGGACAGATCAGTGACCTCTTCGCTCCGTCCTCAGTAAGACGCAAAGCCTCCTCAGCCGTCTCTCTCCTCGCTCTCTCTTCAGTCAGACTCTGCTCCAACTCAAGCAGCCTGAAGACACACATGAAGAACATGTTTCAGTGAACCAATCACACATGAAGAACATGTTTCAGTGAACCAATCACACATAAACAACATGTTTCTAATGTTTCAGTGAACCAGTCACACATAAACAACATGTTTCTAATGTTTCAGTGAACCAGTCACACATAAACAACATGTTTCTAATGTTTCAGTGAACCAATCACACATAAATAACATGTTTCTAATGTTTCAGTGAACCAGTCACACATAAACAACATGTTTCTAATGTTTCAGTGAACCAATCACACATAAAGAACATGTTTCTAATGTTTCAGTGAACCAGTCACACATAAACAACATGTTTCTAATGTTTCAGTGAACCAGTCACACATAAACAACATGTTTCTAATGTTTCAGTGAACCAGTCACACATAAACAACATGTTTCTAATGTTTCAGTGAACCAATCACACATAAATAACATGTTTCTAATGTTTCAGTGAACCAGTCACACATAAAGAACATGTTTCAGTGAACCAGTCACACATAAATAACATGTTTCTAATGTTTCAGTGAACCAGTCACACATAAAGAACATGTTTCTAATGTTTCAGTGAACCAGTCACACATAAACAACATGTTTCTAATGTTTCAGTGAACCAGTCACACATAAAGAACATGTTTCAGTGAACCAGTCACACATAAATAACATGTTTCTAATGTTTCAGTGAACCAGTCACACATAAAGAACATGTTTCTAATGTTTCAGTGAACCAATCACACATAAACAACATGTTTCTAATGTTTCAGTGAACCAGTCACACATAAACAACATGTTTCTAATGTTTCAGTGAACCAGTCACACATAAACAACATGTTTCTAATGTTTCAGTGAACCAGTCACACATAAACAACATGTTTCTAATGTTTCAGTGAACCAATCACACATAAATAACATGTTTCTAATGTTTCAGTGAACCAGTCACACATAAAGAACATGTTTCAGTGAACCAGTCACACATAAATAACATGTTTCTAATGTTTCAGTGAACCAGTCACACATAAAGAACATGTTTCTAATGTTTCAGTGAACCAGTCACACATAAACAACATGTTTCTAATGTTTCAGTGAACCAGTCACACATAAAGAACATGTTTCAGTGAACCAGTCACACATAAATAACATGTTTCTAATGTTTCAGTGAACCAGTCACACATAAAGAACATGTTTCTAATGTTTCAGTGAACCAGTCACACATAAAGAACATGTTTCAGTGAACCAGTCACACATAAATAACATGTTTCTAATGTTTCAGTGAACCAGTCACACATAAAGAACATGTTTCTAATGTTTCAGTGAACCAATCACACATAAACAACATGTTTCTAATGTTTCAGTGAACCAATCACACATAAATAACATGTTTCTAATGTTTCAGTGAACCAGTCACACATAAAGAACATGTTTCTAATGTTTCAGTGAACCAGTCACACATAAAGAACATGTTTCTAATGTTTCAGTGAACCAGTCACACATAAAGAACATGTTTCTAATGTTTCAGTGAACCAGTCACACATAAACAACATGTTTATAATGTTTCAGTGAACCAGTCACACATAAACAACATGTTTCTAATGTTTCAGTGAACCAGTCACACATAAACAACATGTTTCTAATGTTTCAGTGAACCAGTCACACATAAAGAACATGTTTCTAATGTTTCAGTGAACCAGTCACACATAAACAACATGTTTCTAATGTTTCAGTGAACCAGTCACACATAAACAACATGTTTCTAATGTTTCAGTGAACCAGTCACACATAAACAACATGTTTCTAATGTTTCAGTGAACCAATCACACATAAACAACATGTTTCTAATGTTTCAGTGAACCAATCACACATAAACAACATGTTTCTAATGTTTCAGTGAACCAGTCACACATAAACAACATGTTTCTAATGTTTCAGTGAACCAGTCACACATAAACAACATGTTTCTAATGTTTCAGTGAACCAATCACACATAAACAACATGTTTCTAATGTTTCAGTGAACCAATCACACATAAACAACATGTTTCTAATGTTTCAGTGAACCAGTCACACATAAACAACATGTTTCTAATGTTTCAGTGAACCAGTCACACATAAAGAACATGTTTCTAATGTTTCAGTGAACCAGTCACACATAAACAACATGTTTCTAATGTTTCAGTGAACCAATCACACATAAACAACATGTTTAGTTCTGTCTCTTCACCTTTCTCGGAGCTGACTGGCTTCAGCGGTTTCAGCCATCGTGGAGTCGTTGCTCCTCTCCTGAGGGGCTCCGGGTGCAACCTCAGCAAACACTGACCCCTGGTGGTGGAGACGCAGCATTACAGGTAAATAGAGAAATCTGTATTGTCTGCTTTGATTGGCTTCATTTCATAGCATGACAATACAGAGAGACAAGAAACAAAGGGAGGGAAAGTACACGATACAACTTCAGGTTATCTACCTGAGACTGAACCTGGTGCTCCAGCCAGTGGCAGCGATCCTGGGCGTCCCTCAGGGTTTGGGAGACGGCTCTCAACTGAGCTGCAGCAGCACCTTTCTCCTCCACCGCCTGCTGCAGCTGGAAAGGGGGTGAGGGGGAGGAAGTGGGGGAGGAAGGGAGATTTTGCACATGAACATGGTGATGCAGGAGTCATTTCATCTTTTCATTATCCTCAAAGAACTGGTTTCATTCTAACTTCAGAGGTTAGGCGTTGCGTTTGAGGGACGTAGGAGAGCTCAGCTGTTGTCGTACCTTCAGGTTGAGCTGCTGGGAGTACTGGTCTCGCTGCTGGATCTCGTACAAGCAGCGCTGCAGGTCTCTGTGGAGCTGGATCCTCTCGGCCTCCAAGCGACTCACCGCCTCGTCCGCTCCACTCCGACCGGCCAAAACAACCGACTCCTGTTGAGGGGAAGGAAAAAATAACAAGATGGAGGACTGAACAAAACGAGCTTAAAAGTTTGTATAGAATCAAACAACCTAAATCTCAAACAGTTGAGTGCAAAATAGTATTGTTTAGGTTTAACTCACCTTGACTGGCAGCGTGTCCTTCCTCTCTGCGTCAGATCTACAAAACAGACAAAAGAAACCTTTAGTATCATAAGAAAATATATTTAATTTCTCACGTGCGCTCGCTGCAGTTTGGGCGAATATCAAACGTCCCGCTTGTTGCCAAAGTACGAGACACCTTTTCTGGTTTTTGTGCATGAACAAAAACGTTTTGAAGCAAGAAGTTTTGGGAAAGACCAGACCTGTGACACTGACAACACTACAAGCATCAACGGGGTAGATCTAACACAGTTACACTGCACTTTAAATTGAAAACACACCAGTTGAATTGATCTCATCTCCGGTCTGCTTTTACCTCAGGTCTGTCGATCCTTGCTGGTAGCTGCTGATTTCTCTGTGAACTCTGTGAGTTTGCTGCAGTTCTTCCATCTCCTGCAACAACATCAACGTCTTCAGTCACAAAGATCAAACTACTCATCCTAGACTAAATGTTTTCAGACTGAACTTCACAGACACAAACACATGAGCATCCCAACACTACACAAAACAAACGCCACCATGCAAGTCAAAGCGATGATGTATGAAACAACGTTGACCCTGCATGCTTTCCTTCTGCAAAATGAAACAGCGCAGAGAGGAAGTGACAGCCAAACTCAAACCACAGCGGAGGACTTCACTTACCGGCCCTTCCTTCTCACTCTGGAGGACACTTCCTTTTGACTTTCCCGTCTCCGGACTCGACCCTTGCCTGGACTCAACCGCTCTTTTGGCCCCGGCCAGCTCCTCCATCAGCCGCTCGCGGTCGTTTTGGAGGCTGGCCATGGATCTGGAGAACGCCGACAGCTGCCTGCTGAACGTGTCGTTCTCCAGGACGACCCGCTTCAGCTCCCTCTCCTTCTCCGACAACTCCCTCGACAACTCATCCAGCAACTTGCTCAGCTCTGCGTGCGCGTCTCTGTTCTCTAAAGCTGCTGACTTCCGAACAAGGACGTCCCTCTGTTTGGCGAACATCGCCAGGTCGGACGTGGCGTCCCGCAGACCGCGCTCCATCTTGTTCAGGGCCGCCCGAGTCTCTCGGAGCTCCTCGTCGTATCCGTTTCTCAGGATCTTGAAGTCCTCGATGAGCTGGTCTCGGTCGTTCTGCAGAGCAGCCATGGCTCTGCACATGGACTCGTTCTGAGCCTTGGTGTCTTTGCTCTGCGTCTTGGCCTCTGATAGCTGCTGCTCCATCCCCAGCAGCTCTGTAGCGAGCTCCGCCGTCCTGAGGTCCGCCGTCTCCCGCCCGGTCCTCATCAGCTCCACCTCGCGCTCAAAGCCGTCCAGCTCGCTGTTGTACTTGTCCTCAGCTTGCGCCAGGTTTTTGTCCGTTTCAGTCTCCACCAGCTGCATTTTTTCCTTCAGCTCATCAGTTAGGACCTTCTGAGCAAGAAGCTTTTGCTGGAGGTTGTTACATTCAGCCGCTTTGGCTGCGACCGCTTCCTGCAAATCGGAGATCACTTTGCCTTCATTCGTCGCAGCTCTTTCTTGTTTTAGAGTTAACATGTCAGCCTCCAGACTGGAAACCTGAGCTTTGAGTTGAGAGATCTCTGCTCTTAAAGTATCACTCGCCTCTTCCTCCTTTTGAAGGTCCAACCGAGACTCTCTGTGCTGCTTTTTGGCTGCAGCTTTTTGGTCTTCCAGGTCTTTGATCACATCCTGCTGCTTCTTCAGCAGCCCCTTCAGCTGGTTGTCCTTCAGGAATAAAACCTGATTCAGGTCCTCTCTGTACCGGACCAGTTGAGCCCTGAGCATAGCGTTCTCCGAGTTCAGATCATCCATTTGATGCAACAGCTTCCGTATTTCATGTTTGAGGCCTTTGGTGGCGCCGCCCTCCCCGTCAGCTGAGCCGTCTTTCCCCTTTAACCCTAACTGGCTCTTTGCTTCAAGGATCCTGTATTCTGACGTCAGTCGCTCCCGTTCGCTCTGTAGAGACACCATCGAGTTCTTGAACGACTCCATCTTAGCGGCCGCCTGCTCCTTTTCCTGGATCGACCTGTTCGCTTTAACTTGCAGGCTTCTCACCTTTGCTTCGAGGCCTCTCAGCTCTTTGTCGGCCGTCTCTCTCTGGTAGCGCGATGACGCCAACCTGTCCTCGTACACGGCTGACTGGGAGCGATGGTTAGCCTGGAGTTGTTCCAGATATCCGGACATCTGTCCGTCTCTGCAGGACAGCAAGGAGGAGATCTCGGCGTCTTTGCCGTGGAGGAGTGTTTTCAGCTGCAGAGAAATCCCCTCCTGCTTCTCAAAGTCGGCTTGAACTTTGTCATTTAGAGACCGTAAAAGGAACAGCTGAGCGTCTGAGTCTGCATTGGTCTTCTCCACCTGCTGCAGATTTAGCTGCGTTTGGGAAATCACGTCTTCCTTGTCTGCGAGCTGTCGGTTCAGCATGTTTTTATCTTGTTCGAGTCTTTCGGCGTGAGTGCCGAGCTCCCTCACCTGTGCGTCCATGAGCTCCACGGTCTCGGAGAGCTCAGCGTTGCTCGCGCTCAGGACGAACAGCTGCCTCTGCTGCGCCGCGGCAGCGACGGAGTATTCGCTGAGAGTCCTCTCCAGTCGGGACTTGGTCACTCGGAGCTCATTCACTTCTTTGTCTTTCACTCTCATGTCCTCCAGGAACCGCTTGATCACGAAGCCCTGCTCCAGGAGCTGGCTGTCCTTCTCGTGTAACGTCTTTTGGTACAAATCACTCCAGCGTTTGGAAGCATCTGCGGCTTGAGGAGTGGCGGATAAAGCGGACATCTTCGCCTCGTTGGTCTCAGCCGATCTCTTCAGAGTATTAATCTGAAGATCCTGAGAGTCTAAGTGCTGCCTCAGCTCAATCACTGTTTGACTTTCTTTATCTCTCAGGTCCTTAAGGTCTTCTATCTGTTGCTGTAACATAAACTGGTTCTCCAAATAAGAATTGAATTGTTTGTCATCTATACTGGGTGATGATGTTGTGATTTTGTGATCCTCAGATTTGTTACTTTCCTGTGAGATGTCCAGAGCCAGCTGGTCTCGTTCAGACTCAACACTCAGGATCTTCTCCGTGGCCTCCCGGAGGAGCTCCTTGTGCGTCGTCAGCTCGGCTTCAACCAGTTTACTTCTCTCCTCTAAAGCCAACGTTTGCTCTGAGCTTTTCTTCAGCTCTCTCTCCAAGTGTTCACAGGCTGACCGTGAGCTCTTCACAGCGCTCTCCAAATCCAAGATCACTTCCTGGTATTTGATGCAGTTTTGCTGCAGGTGTTTTATCTCCTGGTGCTTCTCTCTGAGCAGCTCTTGCAGTTCTTTCTTCACGTTCTTGGAGCCCTGGCTGCCCCTCTGAACCGTCTTCAGCTTCTCCTCGAACTCTCGGACCAGTTTGAGCTGCTCCTCCTCTTTTTCTTGGCGAACTCGACCGCTCATCTCTTTGCTCGCCGCCAGCTGAGAGGACAGCTGCGTGTTTTGGGTTTGCAAAACGGAGACGGACTCGGTCAGTTCATCGACACTCTCAGAGTTTTTCAGGATCACAGTTTCCAGATACTCGTTTTCATTTTTCACCTTGTCTGAAACCTCTTGAACGTTTTCAAGCTCCTCCTGTAGAAGAGACTTGTCATCCTCCAAGATCCTCACCTTCTCATTCAGGCTGACGCTCTCTCGGGTGTGTTCGTTCATGACATCTTTGAGCTCTTTGATGTCGTCGTCTTTCTTTTCCAGCTGCAGCTCGTGATCGTTCTGCATCTTCTCCAATCTTTCACAAAGATGTTGCTTCTCTTTTTGTAACAGATTGTTGATTTCCAACTGAGCTCCGAGTTCTGTTTTCTGGGCCTCGATCTGGGCCGTCAGGGAATTATTCAAACTGAGTGCTTCGTCAAGTTTGAGCTGCATGTTGTTTGTGTATGTGTTTGATTCAGAGTGCTTCTCTTCCAACCAACGGCTAGCCACATCAAGCTTTTCTGCCAGTCGGTTATTTTCAACCTCCGATTCAGTGAGCTTCTCTCCGAGTTTGCAAATCTCCGCCTCCAATTGTTGATCTTTATCAGTCAGCTCGCACGTTGCCAGTTTGTGCTTTTCCTCGAGCTCAGCCAGCTCTTTTCTGATTTTCTGATTCTCCTCCTCCAGCTCCTCAATCTTCTGCCGCTTCTCTTTGGAAAATGTGTGCATCCTCTCTTTAATTCTCCCATTTTCTTCCTCCGTCTCTCGAGCTCGCTTGTCCAGAAACTCCATCTCGGTCTCATGTTTGTGGATTTTTCTGAGGGCTTCCTGCCGGTCTCGTTTAGCCCCCTCCAAAAGCTGTCTCATCTTGTCCATTTCACTGCTCACGTTCTCATAAGCCTGAAGAAGAGACTCGTACTCTTGCTTCAGCTCGGCGTGCTTGGACTTCCACTTGGACAGCTCCTCTGTCTGAGAGTCCTTCAGAGACTCGAGCTGGCAGGAGAAGGCTTGTTTCTGCTGCGTGATACTTTCTATGGTTAGCTTCAAGCTTAAACAGGCGGCTGACAGGCTGCGATTATCGCTGAAGACGTCATCCGCCTCGCCGCTGAGCTCGTCTTTCTCCCTGGCCAGAGACGACACGGAGCTTTCCAGCTCCGCGTTCTGCTGTTTTAACTTCAGCACCAACGACTCCAGAGAGCGGTACTCGGCTTCTTTGGCGTCATGTTGGACGGACAGCTTTTCTACTTCTTCTTTGAGCGTTGCGTTTTCCTTCAAGAGCTCTTTCCTGGAAACTAAAGCTGCTTGAAGTTTCCTGGTTAGGAGAGCAGCTTTGCTCTGGCTGTCCCGATCGTTCGCTTTGGTGCCGTTGACTCCAGATTTCTGAAGCTCAGCAGCCTCCGTTCTCATCTTTTCAACGGGACTTTCATGCATTTTAATTTGACGCTGCAATTGCAGTTGGAGTGCCGATATTAGTTCTTCCTTTTCTGAAACTTGAGCCTGAGAAACTGACAAGGCGTCGTCTCTCTCCTTTAGTTTCACTTCAAAGTTTTCCGCACATCTGCCGGACGAACAGGGGAATTCTTTGTTCACGTCCTGTTTGTTTGTCTGAAGCTTGTTGTGATGGAGCTGCTCATTCAGCGCCGTCACCTCATCTCTCAGTTCACCGATTAATCTGAAAGCGTTTCCATTTTCTTGCTTTAACAAATCCAACTTTGTTTGCGTTTCAGAACAATGCAGTTGTGCTTTTTCAAGCTCCTCAGTTAAAACACTCTTGTCATCACAGAGCTCCTGCTTTGTTTCTGCGGCCGTCTTTTCGACGGCTAAAACTTCCAAAGATTTCTGTGACACTAAAGCCTCAAGTTCCACTTTCATCTGGTCACTTTTCTCCAAAAGAGCCTCGTTTTGCTCCATCAAGAGTTGATATTTTTCCTCATTTGCATGCATGTGTTCCAGTGAGACGCTCAGCTTATTCAATACATCCTGCTTCTCCTCTTGGCTCTTCAGCTCAGCAACTTTAATTGCTTCCTGATATTTCTCAACTTCTTCCGCTTTCTCTTTGACTTCTGCATGAGCTTTCTCTGAGTCCTTCTCTAGCGTCTGAAGTTTGGATTTCAGAGCGTCTGCTCTTCGCTCACCGACTACCAGAGCCTCGTTCTTAATCGCCATCTCAACAGACAAGCTCTCAAATGTGGATTTAACATTTTCAAGCTCTGTCTGCAGGTGTGACAGAGAATGGCACTGGCTCTCCTTCTCAGCCAGAGACATCTTCAGATCTTGTAGAGTTGTATCCCTCTCTTCGACAAGCTGTCGTAAAGTGTCCAGCTCGTCTAGATCGGACAACGATCTCTGACGGAGTTTCTTCAGCTCCTTGACCTTCTCGTCAAAGTCCAGCTGGACGGCGTTCAGCTCGTTGGTCTGCTGGCAGCGTTGCTCTAAGAGAGCCTTGTAGTCGTCTTTCAGCTCAGCCAGCTCTTGGGTTAATTTCTTTTCGTTCCCTTGAGCTTTCTTCAGCGTCTCTTTGCGTGCCAGCAAGGCAGCCTGGGCCTTTTTCTGTATCTTCGCCTTTTCAAGCTTCACCTGAACAAGCTCATTTTCCAAATCGACGGATGAAGCAGCGGAGGAAGATCTGTCCTCCAAGTCTTCTTTGAGCGTCTTGATTTCCTTTTGAAGCTCTTCTGATTTCTGCACCCAGCCGTTCCTGTCTCGCCCGTACGCCTCCTCCCTCTCAGCGGCTCTGGACTGCAGCTGCTCCACGAGGATGCTTTTCTCACTCAGCGTCTGCAAAGTTTCTGACAAACTCACTTCTTTGTCACTGAACGCGGTGCGCAGCATTTGTTTTTCCGACTGAAGTTGTTCCACAAGTCTTTCACTTTCTGTTTTGAGTTTGAGAATCTCTCCTTCTTTCTCAAAAAGTGTATTTTGGAGAAGAGAAAGGTTTTCTTGGTACATCTCTGCAGTGGCCTGAGCTTGATTTGTTACCTCTTCTAATTTATCCTGCAGAAGTGAAACCTCACTTTTATCGTTTTGGTTTTCATGTTGCTCAATTCTTTTCAACAGATCCTTTCTTACAAGGAGAGCAGCCTGAAGCTTCTTCTTCGTTGCGTCCTTCTCTTTAGACACCTTGACCACTTCACTCTTTAGAGCGTCATTCGTGTTGATCAGCTCAAGCTTCTCAGAATTCTTGGTCTCGGTTTCACTCAGAGCGCGTGACAGACGCTCCTCTAACTGCTGAGAAATCTCTTCGAGCTTCTTCGTGGAGGTTTCGTGTTCTCGCTCAACGCTTTCCAATCGTGCTGTCAGAGAAGTCTTTTCCTCACCGAGTTTCATTCTCTCGTTTGTGGCAGATTCGATAAGTTGGGCGACGGATGCATCTCTGTCCTGTAACTGCTGACTAAGTCCAGCCAGGAACTCCTTCTGCTGACTGATCTGAACGCTCATACAGTTGATCTGCTCATCTTTTGCTTGTGATTCTCTGTGTAAAGAAGAGTGTTTGACAGCAGCTTCTTTCACCGTCTCTAGCTCGGCATCCAGTCGAGTCTGCAGCTGCTCCACCATCTCTTTCAAAAGAGCAATCTGTTGACCCTTCTCATCGTTACTCCTCTCTCCTCGACCGAGTGCGCTCTGTGTTTCCTCCAACTCATCTCTCAAAGCATCTACCTCGGACTGATGGCTTTCTTCTAATTGTTTTATCACGTCCTGTAAAGAAGCAGCTGATCTCTCAGACGGCGGCAACACAGAGGACTCTTTGTCGGCACCGATTTTTCTCGCTACGAGTTTTTGCAACTCGTGTTCTGCAGCTTTTAGAGCCTGTTGCAAATTAGTGTTGTAATTATCCTTTTCCTGGACAGACGATAAAACCTTCTCAAGCTGAATCCTGGACGCCGACGCCTCCGACTCTTTGGCGCTCAGCTGATCAGACCTCTGCCTGATCGCGGAGGAGGCCTCTGCTAGCTTCTCCTGCAAGCTGTCCAAGTCTCCTTTCAGAGCATTCACTTTAACATCTTTAGATTTCATTTCATTTTCAACACTTTTCAATTGTTCTGCAAGCAGGTTCTTATCCTCTTTCTCTCTATCCAGAACTAACAGCCACTCTTTCTCAGAATCCTGCAGAATCTGCTCTATCTTTTCAATGTTTTCTTTTAATTGAGAAAGCTCTTCGTCTTTGGCACTAACCTTAGCTTGAAGGCTCTCCTTCTCGGACATCGTTTGCTCCATTATTTGGCTCAAGCTGCTGGACCGCTGCTCCATCTGGACCTGCGACGCTCGTACCAGCTCTTCCCTCTCTGCGAGATGTTTCCTAACCTCCTCTTGCAAATGCGTGTTTTCATTGCCGACAGCCGCGAGACGTCTCTGGTGCTCCTCCTTTGACAAACCGATCTCCTCATTTAGCCTCTTGTTCTGCTGTTCTAGTTTCTGCATTTCTGAGACCAGCTTGGATGTGTGTTTGGCCTGGGATGTGTACTGACTGTTAATTGCATGGAGAGCCATTTCCCTCTGCTCCAGGTTTTCCGTCAGTGCGTTCATTTGTGCCACGACTTGAAGATGTTGTGATTTGAGTCGTTCTATTTCGACGGTCAGCAGCGACACGCTGGCTTGATGGGAAGCGAAAGCTTCGTCCTTTTCCTTCGAAAGACTGGAGTTCAGGTCTTCGGTTCTCTGAACTTTGTGATGGATCCGAGATAACTCATTCCTCAGTGTTTCTATCGTCGTCTGACGTTCGTCACTGGTGTCGTCCAGTAACTTCCGAAGGTTGGACACCTCCTCGGTCGTCTGGGACAGCTGCTTCCTCACATCCTGCAGCTCCTCTAAGTTAGCGGCGTATTTCTCTTGAAGGTTGTTGAAGGCACTTTGTGTTTCCTCTGCTGACGTTTTGAGGTTTTCGGACTCGGCGGACAGGAGCTGAATGTGACTCTGAAGCTGTGACACCGCCTCTGTGCTTTCCATGAACTGAGACTTGAAGAGCAAAGCCTCATCTGCTCTTCTCTGAATATCCTGAAGAGACTTTGATTGGTCCAAAAGAGCCGCCTCCTTTTCTTCAAAGGCCTTTTTGAGATTCTCCGCCTCAGACATCTGTACCTGGAGGCTGCTGTTGAGCTTTGTGACCGATTCTTCGAGGTGGGACGTCTGTTCCTTTAAGCCCTCACACTCTGCCTCTTTGGCTTGTAGGTTTGACTTGAGACCCTCAACGGCAGCTGAAGAGTGAGACTCATATTCAAGACTCAGCTGTTCTTTTTTCTCCAAAGTATTTTTCAGTACGGAAGACTCCGAAGAAAGACTGTCAACTTGTCCTCTGAGTTTACAGATGGAATCTTCAAGCTCTGAAACTTTTGCACTTAAACTGGCATTGTCACCTGCTTCCTGTTCCAGCTGCTCCTCCTGCTCAGAGATCCTACCGGTGAGTTGCTGGATCAGATTCTCCTGCTGTTTCAGGGAGTCATCTTTTCCTTGCAAGGTCAAGTGAAGCCTCTCCTTCTCCGAGTCTGCAGTCTGGAGTTTGCCGTCTCCATCACAGACTTCCGTTTTGAGATGTTCAACCTCTTTGCGCGTTTTGGAAAACTCCGTCACCGTTTTCTGAAGTTCAGATTTCAACCTTGCGTTCTGCTCGCTCAGTGCTTGAACGTTGTCGTTAAAATCGATGATCTCTGCTTTCCTCCGGTCCTCATTCTGAGTCAGCTGACCGTTTTCCGCAGCGAGTTTCTGCACAGCGGCCTTCAGGCCGGTCATCTCAACCTCCATCTCTGCAGCGCTCTCGTTCATGGCGCCGAGCTGACCGCTGAGCGAGAACACCGACTCGTTTCGTTTACTCAGCTCGTCTTTCTGGGCTTGAAACTCATCCCTCAAGTCTTTTAATGTCTGTTCTTTTTGCTCTATTATTATATTTGTCTCTTTCCTGAGTGTCTCTACTTCACTCTGCAGCTGCACCACTTCATCCTGATGAACGCTGCACTCCTCTGCTTTCTGCTGAAACATGGCGTCTTTGTCCAGCAGCCCTGACTTCAGCACAGACCCTTGCTCCTGAAGCATCGACACAGTATCCTGAAGTTGCAGCAGTTGGTTCTGCTTCTCATTCAACGACGCGTCAAGTCGACCAACTTGCTCTTCTCTCTCCTTTAACGTTTTTGACAGAGACACACATTGACTTGTTTTCTCAAGTAAACCTGCAGAGTTCGACTGTTCGCTCTCCTCGAGGATCTTTTTTAATTCATCTTCTGCAAAAGCCAGCTCCTCCTTTTCCTTCAACAGGCCGTTGATTATCTTCTGATTCTCTGAGATTTGAGTTTCAAGCCCAGAGTTCTGTTGTTGGAGTGAACTCCTCTGAGCGGTTAGTTCAGAAGCTGACTTGATGTTCTGTGCTAACTCCTCCTGGAGTCTCTCATTGCTTTCTGTGAGGCTGATAATCTTCAGGCTGAAACTGGCGTTCTGCTCAAGAGTCTCTTTAAGCTGTCCATCGAGGTCAGACCGAACCTGAGCCTGCAGAGCGAGCTCCTTCTCTCTGGATTCACAAGCAGCACGGAGTTGGTGGTTTTGCTCCGTCACCGCCTGGATGTGTCCGTTTAAACCAGCCAGGTCCGTTTGCCTCAGTTCTGCTTCGGACTCCAGCTTCCTGCCGTATTGCTCCATGACGCGGATCTGCTCACTCAGAGACTTGACGGTGTTGTTTGCATCGTCCACTTCCTCTTTGTGCTTCTGACTCTGTCGTGTCACATTTTTCAACGTTTCTTCTCGCTCCTCGATCAGCCGGTGAAGCTGTGAGCGCTCCTCGTTCAGCGAACCAGCTTCTGCCTGTAGTTTGATCACAATGTGTTCCCGCTGTGTGATCTCGTTCTGCAAACTGTGGTTCCCTTCCTGCTTCTCTGTCAACACGGTGTCCTTCTCCTTTAACTCAGACTTCAGACTGCATTCCTGCTCTCGAAGCAGAGACAGCGTCTCCTGAAGCTGTTGTTGGGCCTCGACCTGCGATCGGTGGTCCCGGTGGAGCCGGTCCACCTTCGACGACAAGCTTTGCACTTGCTGCTGCAGTCGCGTCACCTCTTCCTCTCTCTCCCTGAGCAACTGGCTGAGGTTACTGCATTCCTTGGTTTTTGCCAGCAGAATCTCTGAGTTTGAGTTTGTGCTTCGCTCGAGAACTTTGTTTAAGTCGTGAGCTCGAAGAGTCAGATCCTCTTTGTCTCTTTGTAGCCCTTCAACTACCGCGCTGTTTTGTGAAAGCTGCGTTTCCAATGTGGATACTTTGGTTTGCAACGAATCCCTCTCAAGTGAAACTCCTGAGATGGTGTTTACGCTTCCGGTTACTTCCAGTTGGAGTCTCTCCTTCTCTTTTGTGAGACCGTCTGCTTGATTCTCAAGGCTGTGGTTGAGTTCAAGAGCGGACGAAATCTGTTCACCGAGTTGGTTAACATTCTGCTTCTGCTGCTCGAGCTCCTCCGTCAGCCCTTTAAGCTTCTCTTGCAGCTGCTTTTTCTCCGTCTTTATGCTTTTTAATACATTCTTGAGTTTGGAGATATTTTCAGCTTTGCTTTGAAGTTCTCTGCTCAGTTTCTCGTTTTCTGAATCCCGGTTTTGCAGTTCGCTGTTGAATTCCTGCCTCTCGTCCTCGGCCTGTTTGTCAGTCGTCTTTAGTTGGTTTTCCAGCGTCTCTATGGTTTCCAGTTTCTCTTGGATCTCCTTCTTGATGTGCTCCTCACTCTGCGTTTGCTCCTCTAACTGTTTGGACAGCGTCTGCATTTCATGACTGTACGTTTCCACCTGTGCCAGGAGTTTGTTCTGTTCATCCTTGAAAGACTTCAGTTCTCTTTCGTACGTCTGTTCTTTCTCACTAAGCTGCTGCTGTAGCTGCTCACTGCCGGTGGTTTTGTCCTTGAGCTGCAAAAGGAGTTCTTCTGACTCCCGCTGCTTCTGTGTGGACGCAGTCAGCTGTTCTTTGAGTGAAGCGATGTGTGTTTCACATCCAGAGAGATGATTGCGATGGCTAACGAGCTGCTTCTGGATCTCCCCCCGAAGGTCCAGGATAGTTCTCTTGTCCTCCTCCGTTTGCTTTACCAGATGTTCCAGCTGGGCCTCTCTAGACTCTCGTTCCTCTTTGGCCTTGAGCAGCTCCTCCTCAGCATCCTTTACTTTCTCCACCAGCTCTGTGAGCTTGCTATCCAGCGCCTGCTGATCTGAAGTCTGAGACTCTCTGATGACCGTGGCCTCCCGCTCTGCCTTACTCAGAGCGCTTTCTACACGAACCAGGTTCTCCTCTTTGAGTTTCATCTCCTGCTTCAGCACCGCGACCTGCTCCGCGTACTCCGCCATGTTTCCAGCGAGGGTTTGTATCTCCTCCTCCTTCTCCAACAGCGTGTCTTTGAGTCTGTCGATTTCACGCTCGCAGCTCTGAAGGTCGTGAATGAGCTGCGCTCGTTCTTCCAAGTGGGCGGAGTTTAATTTGTCCAGCTCCTCGTTTGTCTGATCGAGCTCCGTTTGTAAAGTTTCGATGGTGACTTCCTGCTTTTGTGTCTGAAAAGAGAAGATAAAAAACAATGAAGCATCGAGTGAGGTGCAAAGCCATCTAGGATTACTGCATCTCATATATTCATCATGGTAGTGTGAAGGAGTGTGAACGGATTAAAGTCCCAGTGAAACGTTACAGCGTCTTCTGTTACGGATGTTTGACACCGGTCGTATAAAACCACTCTTCTCTGGTTGTATTAGCTAACAGAGCAATGCTGAGGTCTAATTCATTCTAAGGAAACGTTGATGAGTTTCTCTGGAGCTGCAGTGACACAGAACTCGTTTTATCTCCCCCTCGTCCTCCTCTAGGTCTAACAGGTGAGGAAGGTGTATGCGGTCCAATCAGAAGCTGACGATTGGATTCATTCCCTCTTGAAACTGTACACATCTCAAATGTTCTGCTTCACAGTACAGAAGATGAAGACGCTCTCACTGGGACTTTAACTGCAACTCCTTTGTATGCAACGAACAGACCAAACAAAGAAAAGATGCCGACGAGTGAAACATTCGTGAGAATGTAATATTAACGTGTTCATAACTTCACACCTTCTCCTTCAGCACGCTGAGCTTCTGCGTGAGGTCGACGACGTCTGTCTTCAGCTCAGAGCAGTGTTTCTCTGAGCTGCTGCATCTCTTAGAAACGTTCTCCAGCTGCAGGGAGCAAAGAAAACACAAAGAACGAAATGAACCACTGCAGAACATGAAATAGAAAGTAACAGAAGAATGGGTGGAAGCTCTTACGGTGTGCTCGGCCTGGAGGAGCTTGTCAGACGCCTCTCTGCACTGAATCTCTTTTTCACTCAGAGACTCTCGGAGGCCGCCGATGAGCTCCAGTTTCTCGGACGTCTTGGCCAACGTGTTCTCCTTCTCGATGAGGGAGCTTTCCAGGCACTCCTGTGTGTTACTGAGTCTGAAGAACACGATCACAAACCGTTGAAACAAACCCACATTTAACGAATACCTGGATCAAATACCAGGCTGTATGTACACATGTAAAGCACTTTCATGAATGCCTCTTCACTCTGCGTATCCTGCTGTACTCAGACGTGATGAGAGGAAGAGACCCTCGAGGAGCTCACCCTTTGAGCTGCTCGTTCAGACTGCTGACCAGCAGCTGGTGGTTCTCTGCATCTCTGCTCTGTTGACTTCGGAGGCCGGCCAGCTGGCTCTGCAGTCTCTCCGACTCGTTCTGTGGAAGCAGAAGAAGACGGATCAGACGGTGTAAAGATTAAAGAGCGGCGGACACAGAACAGTCTCACTGCACACAGACGTGGATCATTCTAGATGAAGTGATATAGATTCTAGAGTCTAGAATACGTCCTCAGCAGCACAGTGATCTCCTGTGTGTCTATAAACTCTACTGTAGTAGAACTGTGACTCTGCAGAAGAACCTCACTCACACTCTTCTAAACATCTGTACCGTCTCTTTAAGAAGTGAAGTGTGATTTATGACACCCGGTGACTCTGCGACAGAACATTTCAGTAAAACATGATTAGAGAAACAGAACGTGTCTGAGATTAAAGGAGCACACCACACCATTAGTCACCGCCGGAGGTGCTCTCCAGCGCACACACACACACACACACACACACACGAGAGACACCAACACACCTGAGAGACCCAAAATGGCTGCTCATCTTCATCTACATCAAACGTCACCTGTGTTAGAAGGGCCTGTTACAAAATCCTAGTCCTCGGGGGGTAACATGCAAATCACTCATGGTCTCCTCCATCAGTATGAAGGACTACAGTGTGAGACATTATTAAACAAGACATTATTACAGGCTGGACTGAGCGCTGTGGCGATGACGGGTCACGTTACCTGTAAGGCCTCTATGCGAGCCTGCAGCTGCAGCCGGTCCTCCAGATCCTGACAGCGCTCCTCCAGACTCAGTATCTGCTCCTGCAGCTGGTTCCGCTCCAGCTCCAGCTCCTCCACGACGGACCGCAGACCGTCTGCAGTCATCAGACAAGAGAAGATTCAGCACCATGTACAATTCCACTGCAACAAAACAATCACTGTTTCCACTCAGTCGTTATTTCTTCTATTTTTCCAGGAGCTGGTAAGTTACCATCAAGGAAACTCAACACTTCCTGCACAGATGTTTCAGATTAAAAGCCTTCCAGCGGCTCAAAGGGTGTAACTGTGTTGTAGGGCTGTCTACCTGTAAGGGTTCCACCATAACAGCATCGTTCATGATTAAACTGTGCTGGTCACTCAAACAGTGACAGCCCTACTGTCTAAGGTAGAAGATACAGATATTACAAAGAGATTCTAGAAGATTCATTGATTAGAAGACAGAGTGTGAAATGCATCTCCGGGGCTCAAGGTTCATCCACAAACAACCAAAAAGTACGTCAGTCAGACTCCCATTAAAACACAACATATCATAACTTCTTCTGAGTTTGGATAACTGCTGAAGTAGTTTTTGGTTTCATGACACGAAGCAGCTCAAAAAGACAGGATGAGAGGAAATGAAGAAGAAAAAGAGCTGAACATGCAAACGATAAATAAATAATGAATAAATAAAACTTACCACGGATGAGGAGTTTATCCCGTCACCTACATTTATACGATCTCACAAGAGTTCAGTGGACCAACAAGCACGAGCCAGCTCAACCAGCATGCACAATGTCCACAGACAATAAACTGATGGAGATGAAAACCAATGAATGAGTCTCTCTGGGGATTACACCAATTGTCCCAGAGTTGTATTACATGTGAGGAGAGCTTACATTGAAGCTTCCACTGGTGGAGATGAAGGCCAGCTGAACCCAGTTAACCCCCAGTAGAGATAACCCAGCTCTGACAGTCACAGTACTGGCAGGTTAGATGGAGAACAGAGACATAAACCAACCAACAGCCACAACCCCACACTAAGTACAGTGTTACGGTGAAAATGACCAAATATCAACCCAGTGACACCCTCCCAGAGTGGTGTGAGGATGAACGTGTGCATGCCGGTGTAAACTGTCCAGCGGGTCTCACACCTGTGTCGGGAGTACTGTACTCGGGCCACCAACCTCCCATGTTCTCTCCCTCCATCGGGGTGGTGCTCTCTGAGGGGCTCCGGGGGTCCTGGAACGAGGCCTGTCCGTCAAACTCAAAGTCCTCCTGTGGGGAGGGGGGGCGTATGTGAAGCAGAGCGGTGTCTTTAAACAAAGTCATGAACACCTTCTGATCCAGAACCGGTCTCAAACAGAATACTGAACTGTTCCTGTAATATTAGCCCCCCAGTCAATGAGAGCAGTCAGGAGTTACATTACATTAGAGCTCCAGTAATAATATAATAATAACAATATCTTGGTGCTCAACCATTTTGAGTCCCAATCATCACAACAAAACATTATTTCAGTGAAACTTTTCTGAAAGTTTGCAACTCAGTGAGCTACGCTTCAAAAACTATGAAAAAACCCTAAAATGATCTTAATTTTCTCTCCTTAAGAACTGAAAAGGTTGGAAGAAAAGTTTCGTCAAGTGAGTTTTTTAAGTTTTGTCTTTCCTTCGTCTGTCAAACAAGTGAAAAGAATTTCCCCTTGCGGGATTATTAAAGTATCCATCCATCCATCATCCATCCATCCATCCATCCACACATCCACCCATCCATCCATCCACCCATTCACACATCCATCCATCTATCCACACATCCATCCACACACCCATCCACCCATCCACCCATCCTTCCACACATCCATCCACCCATTCATCCATCCACACATCCATCCATCCATCCATCCACACATCCATCTACCCATCCATCCATCCACACATCCATCCATCTACCCATCCATCCATCCACACATCTACCCATCCACACAGCCATCCATCCATCCACACATCTACCCATCCATCCATCCACACATCTACCCATCCACCCACCCACACATCCATCCATCCACACATCCATCCACCCATCCACCCATCCATCCTTTAAAGACATGTTTAGGCCAAGCGTTACATTGTTAAGTTGGTAAAAGATTTGTAAACCGGTCGATGTGATAGATGATAGATGTGCTCCTACATCAGCACATAGAAACATTAACACATGTCTAGAAGTGTCCACGTACCTGCAGGCTCCGCTGGGCCGGAGCGGCCATCTTCTTGGCCCGGTGCTGGCCGAGCCCCCGAGCTTGAGTCAGCTCCTCCTCCAACTCCTGCTGCCGAGTGGCCAGTGCTGGATCGGAGCAGCCAGGAAAGAACCAGTCATCCTCAATCAGTTTTGTGCCACAGGGAGAGGGGGAGTGTTTGGGTTGGATTGAGGATGTATTGATGGATGGGTTTAAAAACGGGGAGGACAGGATGAAGGGAAAGAGTGAAAGAAGACAGGGTTTGTGTGTGTGACAGGATGGCAGAGAAGGAGAACAGATGGAGTGTGTTGGTGTGGTTTGGATGAAGAGGGAGACGAGGCACTTTCAACTTTTGTAACATAGAAAACAGAGAAAGCAACAACAGAGACAGACTGGAAGAGAAGCTCGACTGAGGATCAAAGATGGAGGAAGAGCAAAGTCAACAGACATGTTCGCACTTTTGTATTTTAAACGTGGACCTGAGAAACACTTCAAAAGCAACATTCTGGTCAGAGCCATGCACACCTAATTTGCATAGCAGAGGAAAAAAAACGGCAATGAAACACGCGGGAGACACAAGGAGGGGGGGGGGGGGGGGGGGACGAGTGGCTGAGGGAGGAAGGAGAGGAAGGAGAGTCATGTTCTCTCACATCTCACGGGATTCTTGAATTTGTGTTTTCATTTAGCAGCATAGGATGCAAGCAGGACAACGCCAGATTAACAAAACACGGTCCCATCTGTTTTGTGACAACAGGCTGATTTTAATGTGTGGGGGGGGGGGGCAGCTCAAAGCAAAGGGTGGGGGGGGGGCAGCTCAAAGCAAAGGGTAGGGGGGGGCAGAAAGAGAAGAGAGTTGGGTCAGTGTGGGTTGAGTGTAACAGCAGAGTGAAGCAGAGATGTGATCTATGCAGACATTACTACAACAGTACTGGACATGCATCAACACTGAGCACAGCAGGGAGTATTTAGGATTATACGTAAGAACAGGAGAGATGAGAGCAAGTCTGATGCTTTTCTGTTGTGTGGTTTCCCTTCATGCAGCACAAAGTGTGAGACATCTGGGACTTCAGGAGAGGAAAGCTTACAGCGCGATCATGTTCTCATGAAGGGAGGTCAGTAGAAGTAAAGTACTCAGTACAACATAAAGTTTCCTTTAGAAGTACTTCAGTGATACAACAGCAGATAAAATGGCACAAAGTAGAGCGAGGTCGTTGAATCTACTGATCGCATCGTCTTCATGTTATTTAGTCCACCATGTGACTCCAGAGGAGCTCCGTAGAATAACTGTCCTTGAGTCATGGACAGGGAATCAAGTCTTTAGAGGTTGTGTATACATATTAAAAAGCTCTACCGTAGATTACATGTGACTCAATGAAGAATGTTTCTACTACAGCAAATGGTAATTACAGGATTCCCAGCAGCACTTGAAGGCAGCACCAACCAGCAGGTTAGTGAATAAACTTCCCTTCAATTAAATCACCAAATATCACCGCAGTGGTGAGAGGAGTGATGGGAGTGAATTCAAAAGAACCGGTTTGTGGTTTTCCTATTTACAGACTGTATATAAGTGGACGTAGTCATCGTGACGTCTCTCATTGGTTTGTTGGTATTTATACGTCTCTGGTAGAGACCTGTCAATCACTGTGTAGCCCCGCCCTAAAGCATCCCCTGCTTTATGGTCTGTTTGACTCTAAATGGACCATAATGTACTAAATGAACATCATGCTGTATTGAAGAAGACTTGAAACTAGAGATTGAGACCATAAACTCATGTTTACAATGTTTACTGAGGTAATAAATCAAGAGAGAAGTAGAGTCATTTTCTCATAGACTTCTATACAACCAGAGGAGTCGCCCCCTGGTGGACAGTAGAGAGAATGCAGCTTTAAGACATGAAGCATCGGCTTCACTTTAAAGAACCGGAGGTTGTTCCTCTCCCTAAACTAAGTCATAAACCATCACGAGAGGACACGACATTTGAAACCACGTGGACCATGTGAGCTGTATCAGACACGACTGCTGTCATTGTTATGTAGTGAATAAAAGCTTACAAAGACGTTAATGCTGTCACACGTATTAGTACTCCTCCCAGAGCGAGAGCATCCCACCACAACACAAAAGACTTGTTTCATCATATTTGATAGTAGGTTGTTAATCATCACTGATGGCCACACCAGAAATCAAAGGAAACAGAAGAAGGTGAAGGAAATGGAACGGAGGAACAACAGAGAGGGAGGAAGAACGGAGAAACAAAATGGCGGACTCACTGTGCAGCTCACTGTACTGCCGGTAGCTCTCCGGAGAAATTCAGGGGGAGCAGCAGGCAGTACAGTGAGCTGCACTGGAGGTTTGGGGGGGAAGCCTGCATGCACAAAACTGATGGGAAACTGTTCTGAGTGGCTGCTCCCATCCCTGGAACAGGGGCAGGAGTGTGGGGGGGAGGGGGGTGGGTGGGGGGGGGGGCCGCACGGGGTGAACCAAATGCTCCCCGGTAACAACGGTGAGGACGGGACGGGGAAAACAATAAGACAAAGAAAGTAATGTTCAGTCAGACAACAGTAAAACATAACTAATGACACATGGAGGAGGAGTTCTGTCCTCATTGGGTTTAACCACTGAGAGGGTTTAACCACTGAGAGGGTTTAACCACTGAGAGGGTTTAACCACTGAGAGGGTTTAACCACTGAGAGGGTTTAACCACTGAGAGGGTTTAACCACTGAGAGGGTTTAACCACTGAGAGGGTTTAACCACTGAGAGGGTTTAACCACTGAGAGGGTTTAACCACTGAGAGGGTTTAAACACTGAGAGGGTTTAACCACTGAGAGGGTTTAACCACTGAGAGGGTTTAACCACTGAGAGGGTTTAACCACTGAGAGGGTTTAACCACTGAGAGGGTTTAACCACTGAGAGGGTTTAACCACTGAGAGGGTTTAACCACTGAGAGGGTTTAACCACTGAGAGGGTTTAAACACTGAGAGGGTTTAACCACTGAGAGGGTTTAACCACTGAGAGGGTTTAAACACTGAGAGGGTTTAACCACTGAGAGGGTTTAACCACTGAGAGGGTTTAACCACTGAGAGGGTTTAACCACTGAGAGGGTTTAACCACTGAGAGGGTTTAACCACTGAGAGGGTTTAACCACTGAGAGGGTTTAACCACTGAGAGGGTTTAAACACTGAGAGGGTTTAACCACTGAGAGGGTTTAACCACTGAGAGGGTTTAACCACTGAGAGGGTTTAACCACTGAGAGGGTTTAACCACTGAGAGGGTTTAACCACTGAGAGGGTTTAAACACTGAGAGGGTTTAACCACTGAGAGGGTTTAACCACTGAGAGGGTTTAAACACTGAGAGGGTTTAACCACTGAGAGGGTTTAACCACTGAGAGGGTTTAACCACTGAGAGGGTTTCTACTATTCTAAAGACTAGAAACACTTCACAGTACAACACTAGTGCTGTTCCTAACGTTGTTCATTTGATACATAAAGCTTCTATTGAGGTTCACAAGTGAAGCTTTGAATAGTTGTCGTCAGATTTTATGAAGAAATGACACAAAAATTCCATCAGGAAACACTGAGGAAGAGCAACACCGGAGGGACAGACGTGCAGCGCTGACAGTATGACGGTTCAAGACATAAAGAAGAAGCTGGTTATTGGCTCATCAGATTCATAAACTAACCAGTTTAAAAGTGACGTGATAATTGATGATTATGTCTACTAAATTAAAAGGACTGTGAAGTTGTGTCATAGGAGAGTTAAGATGAATACCGTTATCATAAGGAAGACATGTTTGTAGTTTGTGGCACAAGCTGCATAAAGGAATGTTTTCACATATTGGTGAATATTAATAATCCTATAAAAGAAACTCACTGAGCACGAGCAGTGTGTGAGCCGCTCTACACACATCAGATATAACGGAGCAGACCTTCCACTGATGGTCTACTACTTGTGTTAACTCGTGCTGAGATTGAGTCGTCATCCTCCAGCACCGGCCTTACCCTCTCTCTCCTCCTCCATGTGGCTGATGCGGAGGGCCATGGCCGCCTTCTCCTCCTTGGCCCGGTCCCTGGCGCTGACCGCCTCCGTCACCATCTCCTGCCACTCCAGCACCTGGCTCTGAGCGTCGTCGGCGCTGCCGGACTCGCTCGCCTGTGAGCAGAAGGAAGCGGAGAGTCAGAGGAGACCCGGCGACGAGCAGCTGGGTATTAAAGAGGTCTGGATCCCGGACCTGAGAGGCAGTCCTCTTGGTGAACTGCTCCAGGTCTGCTTGTAGAGTCCTCTGTTGCTCCTCATACACCACCAGCTTGGTCTCCAGCATGTCTTGCAGAAAACATCAAACACACAACGTTTGCTTTGTCTCCACACACACCAGTGACGCTGAAGGTGTAACCATCATAATACTCTAGTACCGTTCTTTGCTTTGAGCTCCTCATATTGCTCCACCTTCCAGATGTTGTCCTCTCTCTCCTCCTCCAGTGCTGTGATACGACTCCTCAGGGCAGTCAGGTCTGGGGGGGCACCTCCAGCCTCAAGGGGACAGAATGAACAGTTATTCTCTGAAACACCAGAGGCAGAACAAACCAAATGAACGAGTGTAACTCATAGATATGAACATAGGCTGCAGATGTAACTCCATAAACTAACCTCCACTACAGAGGAGGATTAAACTCATATCTCATATTCATAAACTACTTTATCACCTTCATACAAACCTGTAAAGAAAGAAGTCAAGTATTAAATGTGTTATCTGAGACACGCGATCATGTGACTTCTTACCTGGCTCTTCTTCAACTCCTCCTCCAGCTGTCTGATCCGAGACTTAGACCACGCCTTCGTTTTCAGGAACTTGGCCTCTGATCTGTTCGCTTCCTCCGTTTTCTGCTTCACTTGGGCTGCAAACAAATGACATTAAGAGAAGATATTAATGAGGATTAAGATCGTTAAGGTTATAGGATGTAACCCCACACATGTGTGGGGTGTCTTTACAGCATTAAGGGATCACGACTTCATCAAAGTCATTACATCTGTTTTGATAGTAACAAAGAATCTGAACAATTTGAATACCATCGCCTTCATTTATGAAGTTAAATTGGGTTCATACGGTCTTCTTTGAGTTAAAACACAACTGTTTTCTGACTTAAAGATATAAATGTTCAGAGTCTAAATGCTGAACAATCAAAATAAAGAACCACCAACCGTCCAGCTCCGCGATCCTTTGGCTGGAGGCGGAGTCTGCGGGCGTGGAGGCGGAGTCTGCGGGCGTGGAGGCGGGGTCTGCGGGTGTGCGTCCACCTCCCGAGGACCTCCTCAGCTCCTCCAGCTGCCCCAGGAGATCCCGCTGCGTTTGGTCCATCTGGGCCTGATGCTGCTCCGTCACTCGCTGCACCTCCGCCTGCTGCTTCTCCATCAGGTCGCGCAGTTGTGCTCGCATCACGTGCTTCTCGGCCTCCATCTTGGACGCCAGGCTCTCTCGCTCCACGTGCAGCCGACGCAGCCGCTCCGCAAGATCCTGAGGAGAAGAAGAATATATACATATATATATACATATATGTACATACATACATATATATATATATATATATATATATATATATATATATATATGTACATACATACATATATATACCCTCGGTATCTCTGCATGTCATCACAGATGTTGTTCCTGACCTTTATCTGTTGGTCCCGGCCGTCCACCTCTCCCTGGAGAACGTCGATGACCTGCGTTTTACCCAGAAGCACCTCCTCCTTCTCATGAAGCTTCTGCTTTAGAGCCTTCAGAAGCTGAGGAGACAGAAAAAAGATGCAGATAACAATAAATAAATACATTTATTTGACAATAAATAAGTCAAAAACGTAAACTATGATGTAATCAGACTGAATGGTGGATAGCACAGGTCATTCATTTAGACATAATAACAATAATAACAATAACACGTGAGTGATTCACTACCTGGTCCAAGTCTGCACTGGCGTCAGACTTGGCCGCTAGCTTGAAGAGCTCCTGTTCGTGCATCTGGTTGATCTCCATCACCTGGTGATCTTTCTGAATAATGATGTCTTTGAACGTCTGGATCTAAACACACAAACACAAACATCATGAGGCTCAGGACGACAGCGTGAGATGGTCCAGCAGAGGCCTCGGAGGAACCTACGTTCTGTTTGTACATCTCCTCCCTCTGGACGTGCTGCTCCTTCTCCGTGGCCAGCAGCTCTTTGAAGCTGTCCGTCTGCTCCTGCAGCAGACTGTAGCGCTCCTCCGCCTCTCCCACCTTCCTGGTGAGGCTCTGCACCAGCAGCTGCAGCTCCTGCATCGCTGCACCGTCCTCCGCCTCCTGAGGAGGAGAAGCACGGGTCAGTATTACCTCCCCAAAGAAGTGGGCGAGTTTGTGTTTTTGTATCCGGAGGGAAGCAAGGAAGTGAGGAGCCAGAGACAAAATAAAATACTGCCTGCAGTAAAAACTGTATTTCAGAGAAAAGTTGAATTTCAAATCGTGTGAATAATTAGTCAAACTAAATAATAAATAATACATTTCCAGGACCAACCTTCACAATGACAGTACACCACCTCAGGCTGTCACTCACACAATATCAGGACGTCATTTCAAAATAAAAGCCTTCTAAAATGTCACTGTTCACTAGAATGACCACGCTGGTGAGATCACAGGGTTGAATTAAGAAGAGACGTTAGAGCGTGTGAGGAGTCTGACCTGCTGCTGTGGTGCCGGTGTGATGGGCTGATCTCCAGCCAGCGCTGTCTGCAGGTGAACAATATACGCCTCTTTGTCTGCCAGCTTCCTGTCCCTCTCCGTCAGCATGGCGTCCATTTCCTCGCCACGCTGCCGCTGTGACTCCACCTCCTTCCTCTGGAACAAACCAGGAACCAGCTTATCGTTAGAGAAGGTTTGAATGCCCGTTGGCTTCCAACCCTGTAAATGTACCCGGGAGGATGTAATTAAACACAAAAAAGGCAGAATAAACATTTGCTAGGACTCTGCAGTGATATGAATGAATAGTCCCAACTTCAATACCTTAAAAGGCAGAGAAGCTTTGATTCAGATATGTGGAGCATAAAGACTGAAGATATCAGGATGAACAGGAAGACAATCCAGGAAGGAAATATCAAAAAGCCTTCATTACAGCGGCTGAATCTTTATTAAAAAGAGCCGACATGTTTCGACCCCTGTAGGTCTTCATCAGGACACTTAACGAACAGATGAATCGTCTGTGGCCACGCCCCTTTTGTTTGTTTTGGAGCGCCTTCTTTCCGACACCACTCAGGTGAAACAACACTTAAGCATGAAGATACTTGACCTTGTGTTCCAGTTCCTCTTGTCTTTGTGCGAGCTGCTGTTCTAGTTCCTCCACCTTCTTCTTCAGCAAGACGATCTTTCCTCGACTGGCGTGTTCTCCTTCAGACGACCCCTACGAGGAACAACGAAAAGACAACGCTATGAAATCACACACGCATCGGACTACATTTACCAATGTGTGGACTCTACTGGCAGTTATTATATTCATCATTATATCATAACTTCATGAGCCAGTGGTGTGTGTGTGTTACACGGACTCTGCATTGTGCCCCCTAGTGGTTAAAACGTGTACTGCTGAGATCGGCATTAGAATTGGTATAAAAACAGGAATTTCATGCGTTCATTGTAGGTATTCATACCGCTGTGAATGTGTGAATGTGTGTCTTTACCTTCTTGCTGTGAGTGGGCGTGCCCGGACCTCCCTGCTGCCTCCTCAGCTCCTCCAGCTGACAGGTGAGCGAGGTCACCTTAGCCTTGTTCTGCAGACGCAGCTTCGACAGTTTGGACTCAAACGTCTCCTTCTCCACCTGAGTCAGAGTAAATGTTCTTTACCTGAGTCACAGAGTAAATGTTCTCTACCTGAGTCAGAGTAAATGTTCTTTACCTGAGTCACAGAGTAAATGTTCTCTACCTGAGTCAGAGTAAATGTTCTTTACCTGAGTCAGAGAGTAAATGTTCTCTACCTGAGTCAGAGTAAATGTTCTTTACCTGAGTCACAGAGTAAATGTTCTCTACCTGAGTCAGAGTAAATGTTCTTTACCTGAGTCAGAGTAAATGTTCTCTACCTGAGTCAGAGTAAATGTTCTTTACCTGAGTCAGAGAGTAAATGTTCTCTACCTGAGTCAGAGTAAATGTTCTTTACCTGAGTCACAGAGTAAATGTTCTCTACCTGAGTCAGAGTAAATGTTCTTTACCTGAGTCACAGAGTAAATGTTCTCTACCTGAGTCAGAGTAAATGTTCTTTACCTCACGTCTCCTTCTCCACCTGAGTCACAGAGTAAATGTTCTTTACCTGAGTCACAGAGTAAATGTTCTTTACCTGAGTCAGAGTAAATGTTCTTTACCTCACGTCTCCTTCTCTACCTGAGTCAGAGTGAATGTTCTTTACCTCACGTCTCCTTCTCTACCTGAGTCAGAGTAAATGTTCTTTACCTGAGTCAGAGTAAATGTTCTTTACCTCACGTCTCCTTCTCTACCTGAGTCAGAGTGAATGTTCTTTACCTCACGTCTCCTTCTCTACCTGAGTCACAGTAAATGTTCTTTACCTGAGTCAGAGTGAATGTTCTTTACCTCACGTCTCCTTCTCTACCTGAGTCAGAGTAAATGTTCTTTACCTCACGTCTCCTTCTCTACCTGAGTCAGAGTGAATGTTCTTTACCTCACGTCTCCTTCTCTACCTGAGTCAGAGTAAATGTTCTTTACCTGAGTCACAGTAAATGTTCTTTACCTGAGTCACAGTAAATGTTCTTTACCTCACGTCTCCTTCTCTACCTGAGTCAGAGTGAATGTTCTTCACCTCACGTCTCCTTCTCTACCTGAGTCAGAGTAAATGTTCTTTACCTCACGTCTCCTTCTCTACCTGAGTCAGAGTGAATGTTCTTTACCTCACGTCTCCTTCTCTACCTGAGTCAGAGTGAATGTTCTTTACCTCACGTCTCCTTCTCTACCTGAGTCAGAGTGAATGTTCTTTACCTCACGTCTCCTTCTCTACCTGAGTCAGAGTAAATGTTCTTTACCTGAGTCACAGTAAATGTTCTTTACCTGAGTCACAGTAAATGTTCTTTACCTCACGTCTCCTTCTCTACCTGAGTCAGAGTGAATGTTCTTCACCTCAGTGTGACAGGACATACGTTAGAGCTGAGCTGATGTATCTTAGAGACATTGTTATATTTGTTAATAAGCCCGTTCAATCGTTTCATTCAGCCGGTGTTTTCCACAAGCTGCTATCTGAACAGCTGTGAGTGCTAACAATAGCCACATTCATAGTGATAATTTGGGGGGAGGTCTGAAAGACTTGAAGACTTTCTTGCTATATTTAGCATCACTTTTGAAGCTAGTGCTGCTTGCTGCTTTCATTGGGAACACGTTGGCCACGCTGGTTCCTCTAGTTTCTGACTGTGAGAACAGTAGAGTGAGGACGACCTGTAGAGGAGTGGAGCTCCCTCCAAACATTAACTGCATCACGGCTGAGCTCTAATCTCACATTCCTGACTTTATTATTGTGACGCAGACTCGAGGGTTTAATAGTTAACTAGATCCGGGTTGATCTCAGTCAGTGACTAACAGGATCAGAATAACTCATGTGACCAGACAAATCCCTCTCAGATCAGAGCTCTACTGCGTCTAGTACGAGGAAGATCACATAGAAACATTGTGTATATATATATACAAATACATTTGTGTCAAAACACGTTAGATTGTGATATCAGTATTACAAATACAAGGAGTTCAGAAGTTCATTAAAACTCACAAGAACCACTGAGGCTTCAATGAAGTCGCAGATTAATCGAATCATCATTTTGACTCAAAGTCTGATTCCAGCTCCTTGGACGAGACTATTTTCTGGTTTCTTTCGTCCTCT
>JAVDOI010000012.1:16288846-16336346 GCA_032191485.1 Leptoclinus maculatus
AAAAGATGTCCATTTCTAAATCCAGCTTTGGGTTCTCTGGTTTATTAATACGTCATTATGGAAATTAATAACAGATATAAAATCATGAACCAACGGATCCCATCCAATACTGTCCTCATTAACCAGCCTTTCCTATCGAAATGAACTGTCAACTACCTCCCAACATCCTGTTTCAAGTTTCACAACTAGTTAAATTCACAGAACAACCGAACACTGCATAGGATCGTATAAAGATATATAGATATAGATATATAGAATATAACACAGAAACATCAGAAAAGAGCAGAACTGATGCTGTAGTTTAAATTAAGTGAGCAGGTCATCACTCCATGGAACTACAGGCAACAACAAGATGACTCTTCTCTCTCTCTCATCTCCCTCATCTCTCTCTCTCTCCCTCATCTTCTCCACCTCCTCCTTCACTCCCTCTTCCTCTCCTCTCTCTCTCATCTCCTTCTCTCTCTCTCTCACTCTCTCTCTCTCTCTACTCTCTCTTCTCCTTCACTCTCTCCTTCCTCACTCTAACACTCTCTCTCTCCTCTCTCTCTCCTCTCTCCTTCTCTCCTCTCTCACTTCCCATTCTCTACTCTCCTCTCTCTCCTCCTCTCTCTCTCTATCTCTCTCCATCTCCTCTCTCTCTCTCTACTCTCTCTCTTCTCTTTAATTATTTAGAAGCACCTTAAGAACAGCAGATGAAGTGTAGTGCAGGCTTCCAGGACGGCCCACAGAGTGTTGGTATGTGGGTCACAGACTGAACAGGTGTGGCTCTAAAGACTTGTTGGAGCTCGTACCAGAACCAACCAGAGCAATAGACCGGCCGTGACTTGAGGTCTGGTGTTCGGTTGAGCTCCCTGACACGGTGCGTGATCATATTCATTCTCTTGATGAACAAGTCCCAACACCCACGTGATGCAGAGTGGGGGGGGGGGGGGAATAAATCAGGTCAAACTGGTCCTCTCACGCACCAGTTACCCTGAACGCCTCTGTGGCTGTTTGAAATGCACTTTATTTACACAAACACAAAATAAATGTACTTATTTGTGATGAGCAATATGCAAAAAAACCTGCTGCTGAAACAGTCACCTGGTTGTGTTAGAACTGGTTTATTAGAATATGTCCTCTGAGCGTTACATGAAGGTAGAAAACAGACAGACTGAGGCTAACGTTATAAAATAAGCTGCCTTAGCTAGCTGCCTTAGCTAGCTGATTAGCATCGCAGAGGCTTCACACTTGTACCAGAAGAAGAAGGCCTCGTGGTGATCGTGGTTATTCAAAACAAGTACCAGTTATAGTTATATATAGTTACAGCTAACGCTGACGCTGATCCAGCTAGCTCACTTCATCTTGCTAACATGCTAACTTAGCCTAGCATTAAAGTGACTCTTTGACTGTCCACACCTGATGAATTAGCTCGTTTAAACAACTCGTGCCCGTTAAATATTACTTTTAAAGTGCTCACCGGATTCACGACTTCATGAACAGTTGAGCTGAATCCTCACAACGTCCACACGATCCTGTGAAAAGACATTGTTTTATTCCACTTGGCGACGAAACTGCAAAAACAGAGAGAGATGAGGGTATGGTCACGTTTGTCAACAGACAAACTAGGAAGACGCTGCGCATGCGCATCGTGGCCATGGTGACAGGTCCCGGAAGCAACACATCAATGGATTTATTTGTGTAATTATGGAGTAAAACGTGCATAAAGGAATATATATAATATAGTTATATAGATGTGAAGTCCTCTAGTAGCTCTTTATGTGCTTTTTGAGGCCTGTTATCTCATCAAAGAGGAAACAAACACCAAGAGAGTAACTTACCTCTCGTTTCCGTTTTCGTTTAAACGGCCTCGCGCTGATCTTTTAGACTTAAGTTTAAATCATAGGTACAATAATTACAGTGATGAAATGAATGTTCTCAGGCCCCTCCCAACAATGCTACTACAAATAGAATTAATTAATGAATTAATATATATATATATATATATATATATATATATGTAAGTATATATAATTAAACGTATGCAGTATTTTTATGTTTTATGTTTATAAAACATAAAATACAAAATAAGTAATGATGTATACATACAAAAACATAACTGATGTATATATATGTATTATATACCCAGGATGTAATGTAGCATTGGTGCAATGCACTGATCAATACTGATCAATAGCACACTGATCAATAGCACACTGATCAACACTGATCAATAGCCTTGATAGACGTTTAGGTACTCTGTGTTTGATTTATAGAGTTGAATTAGTGTTAATTGAGCAGCAGGGACTACAACATAAAATATAATTTAAAATAGGAATATTTTATAAAATAAATTATATGTTTTTTGTTTTGTGTCAAAATCAAACTTGGTCATATTTGCTAATTTATATATTTCAAAATGTTTTAACGTATTGTTCTTGCTGACTCTGAATGCAGCTTGGTGGTGCGTCACACAGTCTGACTCTCTGGATGTCGACCCTATGGGACCTTAGACTGTATGGATTTAGATCGTCTAGTTAATCTTAGATTTAAGACTCTTTGTCTAACTGTATGATATACATCGGCTTCACAAACACACAGCAGACTCTTCAAATATATCTGTATGGACAACAATAAAAGTAAACATGATGTCTTATCGGTCTTTACAAATTAATATTTACACAGCACGAAAACAAAGCCTGTGGTCTCTTGCAGGAAAACACGTTATTTTTAATAATGTAATTGTGTTAAAACTGTTTTGATCTCATCGGGGTCTCTGTGAAAGCTAAAGGATATTAGCTGAAGAGCCTTAAAGGCTCAGAATAGTCGTTCAGGTTAAACCCTCGTATGAAGGCTGCACAGGGTCTACGGGAGGTGAAGAGCTGTGCTCATGGTTTCTATCTTTGTAAAGGACAAATGCAAGAGTCAAAATATACTTCAACAGTTAAAACTACAACATGCTGTATATAATAAATATGTTAAAACACACACACACACACACACACACACACACTTTAATGGCTTTATTTTGCACTTATAGAGGTGATGAGGATACAGTTTGTACAATAGAACAACAGCTGACAAAAGGGGAAAATAGAAAGAAAAACGTTGAACAATTGATAACAGACATAAAAAGTTAACAACATGATCTCACTGATCTGACTCGTGTTATCATCCTCTGCATTCCTGGTCCTTATTACTGCAGTCAGTTTATTTCATCATTCACCTCTAAACCAGAGAGATTAAAAAACAAAGATGTTCTGGGTTTTAAACCAGTGATGAGAGAATCACAGACAACACTGTGACTTAATGTTTATGAATGAACTGATGATACATACCTTCATCAAAGGTCTGTGGTCACAAACACATTATTTATACCTCAATGCTTCAATATATCTGTATGAAAAGAAATTTAAATTCTAAAATATCTTCTTTTGGAGGACGTTATGAGATCTGTTAAGCTTTAAAGAATTTGATCGGCAATTTGGTAGAAATGCTTATTAGTGTTCCATAAAATATGAAGCTGCAGCCGGGAGACGGTTAGCTTAGCTTAGCATAAAGACTGGAACGGAGGGAAACAGCTAGCCTGAAGCTAGCCAGTCTCATGAGAGGTGAAGACTTCAGAGAGCCAAGACTTAGTTCAGCACATGAAACCACGACATGTCGTTCTTACTCTTCAGTCTTTGTACAGAGTAGAGACCCAACATGTCGGTGAGCTTTAGAGTTCGGCTACTTTGGACTGAGCCAGGCTAGCTGGTTCCCCCGGCTTCCAGTAGTTATGCTAAGCTAAGCCAACTGTCTCCCGGCTGTATATTTAGCGGACGGACATGAAAGTGGCGTTTATCTTCTTAACTTACTATCAGCGAGAAAGTGAAGAAGCGTATTTCCCAAAATGTGGGAGTGCTTCTTTAATAAAAAGTCTTCAACATAAACGTTTTTCTTAAGAAGAATTTCAACTTGCCCCGTTACAAATAGTTTTATTTATTAGCATTCATCAAATAACAACAAAGACCAAACCTAAATATCATGTTTAATCTCTTTTTAGGTCAATTAATCTGGAGTTTTGCCCACGTCCTGTTTGCACTTCGGCTGATACAAGTTATTTTTACTCGCCATCTCAGTAGTGAGCATGTAGTAGTGAGCACTCTCAACCCAGATGAGAAGCCTCACTCCTCACATACCTACATCATCAGCTTCTCAAAAAAACTACTTTCATCAAATTAAAAAACAATATCACTTAATAGAAAATGAGCAGATTAGCGGGTTTAAACATGCGTCCACTTTTAATAAATCTGCTGATCAACAGACGTACCAAAGAGGGGAATACTTCAGGTTGAGATCTCCGTGCAACCGCTCCCCGATTTACAAAACATTTCAGAGGAAAGGACGATCTCTTGTGTGTCTGTGTCCTGCATCTCCAAGCAGTCGGCACGTCCCACAACCGAAGACATAATCCCTGAGATTATCCCTATGAACGTTTCTCTGATGCTTCTGTGTGCAAACAACAGACCGAACACTGAAGGCAGGTTGTTACCGTCACTTAGTCTCCAATCATGTCTCCTGAAAACACACGGCAAACATCAAGAAGTCAGGGATTCTTCTCCTGCTGTTCAATGAACCAATCACAGGGCCCGATGTCCAGTTTGAGCTGATCCATCACCCACGGGTCCCTCTCGGCCCCCTCGATGAATTCCTCCAAAGAAATCCGACCTACGCAATTCATGAGAGAAAACAATCAGACACGAGAGCAGGAGAAAAGAGCCGGATGTATGAATGTGTATTATGATAAACGTGGAACTTACTGTCGTTGTTCTTGTCCACCACGTCAAATAATCTGTCACAAATGTCGTCAATGTTCCCCGTGATGCTCGGATCGTTGTGCTTCCTTATCGTGTAGATGATCTGAGCAGATGGAAGAAAAAGATCTGAAGCAGCAACATTTCTGAAACACACAATAAAATGATCTGCACACTGCTACATTAAATACACTACATGTATTATATATTATAAAAATATGTTTCCCATTATCTTATTTCCTCATTGCACAGCTACTGTCTTCCTCAGTTGCTCTGCTTCCAGTGCAGCTTGTTTTAAGTAGAGCTTTTATCCAATCAGATTTCACCTCTGTGTCTCTAGGTAGAAGAGAGGCCCGAGGCCTGCAGACTCACAAGTGAATCCATGTGCAGTTTAAGTGAATGGGGACGATATTGTTGATTGTCATCGTGTTCAACCAATCAGATCTTTAGTTTGACATGTTGGGCGTATTCTTTGAGTGTCAGAGCCTGCTAGCTGGCCCACAGCTACGTCACTATTAGTGCAGCGATTGGTCAGTGGGCGAGCACGTGACTATCGTGAAACGAAACTTAACAGCAGAGGCTTAGTCGTGTTGTGAATCACACGTGATGCAGCTCAGCCAATCAAATATGGGCATTCTGACAAGCTTCCTGACTCGAGTACCACACACCGTGACACAGGGGGCTGAGACGAGGAAAGAGATTGCAGAGCAGTACGTTTAACGTTTGGGTTGTGAAAGTAAAATCATAAGACGGTCTCCTAAAGAGATGAATGGGCCGCGGCTTGTCATTAAGGGATGATGGTGGGTCCCACAGCCAGACCAGCTGAGAACCACTGTCCTTCATGAGCACAGAAAACATTATGTTTTCCTGAATTTAAGCTTCTGCATTTTCCAAATGCTTTAGCATTATTCAAACGTATTGTAAGCCTCGTACCAAACGGTTTAATACGAGTACGTACATAGTTACAGCCTTAGAAACGAATAATAGCTGTGGCGCCATCATGTGGTTATAAGGTGGTATTTCAGCTGCATGACAGCAGTGAAGGCCTGGGTATAAAATACACGGCCTGCCACTGGTATTTCAGTGGTGGTTTGTGGTGTGTTTGCTCATGTTGCCAGTCCACTGTCAATCAAATATAATCATCTAATATTTATGAATAATAAGCAGTGGAAATGAGAGAATGTGGACCATATCGTCAGAAAAACGTGTCTCGTTAGAGCATCAAGTATTCTAAACATTGATGGCCATTTCATTCTTCAAACATGATGAAAATACCTTTTTTTCTCTTTTTAATCACAAATATAAATGACTGACTACTTACTTTGACAATGTGTCTCACTTCCTGTCTGTCCAGACAGCCGTTTCCGTCTCTGTCATAAACTTTAAACGACCACCTCAGTTTGTCCTCCAGTTTCCCACGAAAAACAAGATGCACCGCTGCCACGTACTCCATGAAGTCTAGTTTACCGTCCTGAGAAGCAAATGGATCCGTCAGTCAGACAAACACTCATAATAACCAACAAACCCTGAACACATCTCTAACATTCTACTTCTTAAAACGTATTTCTGTGACACTGCCACATTACCCGATTTGTGTCAAAGGACCGAAACACATTTTCCATGTACGCAGATTCTTCTTCTGTGGAGTTGCGGTTGATTCCAAAGATTCTCCTGAATTCATGTAAGTGCAGGTTTCCACTCGGACATTCACTCGCAAATTTACGGTAGAGTCCCTGGATGTGTTGGAGAGTCACTTCCTTTTCCACGCCGCTCTCTGTTTGACCCATGATTTCAAGTACAAGCAAGCTAAATATTAGCTAAGATGAATAGAAACGTACAGAGAAGTTGTCACGTGCGATCATCACTGCACGAGCCTTGAATCCATGCCTGGTGCCCCCCAGCCGACCACCCACTGTAGGCTATTTGAAGATGACCTAAAGGACAAATCCAATTGACTTTTCAGAGATCTTCTCACAAATCCTTTTTGAGAATTTCTTCAATATTATATATTCCAAAAATCTGAAAAAGTCCCTATATGTTGCTCCGAAGAAAAGTACAGATTCTCTCACTGCTGAGCATTTATAAATTAGCCAGCAAGCAAAAGCTCCTCGTCTTGGACAGCAAACAGAGCAAAGAGCCCCCGAAGAGATAAGTCCACCACCGAGCTCTCAGCGAGATTAAAAGACGTATGACGTCAATGCCTGAGTGTGGTCGTCTTTAGTTCATCCACTGAGGATATCCCTAACCCTAACCCTATCCACAACAACCTGACCTAAACGGTGAATGTAGAATAAATAATCACACAAAAGAATACTGTGCAACCGGTTTGAGCACAAACAGTAAATGTGAATGATATCAGCATAACTTTGGGTCGTAGATCTGATTTTTGTGTGTTTCTCAAAGTGTCTTAGTTGAAAAAGAAAACTGATAATATCGAAAAATGAAAGAGATTCAAGTTTAGTGAGAACATAGGCTCATGAACGCGTGGTTATTGCCTTTCAACGTTTTAAGTATTATCATACCTCAGAAATTCGTTGTACATATTTAATCTTCTAGATTTTAACTCAGGTTGGGGGGGGGGGGGGGGTGGGCATGCTTCAGCCAAACCTTTTATCACCTGTCTCCCTGCCCACTTCTACCTGGATAACCCATCCTCTCTTGTTTTCTCAACCCACCCTCCCATTCCCTCTCCTTCCCCTCATCTAACCTTCCCCCCTCATTCCTCCCTCTGCCCACCCTTGTTCACACCTATCCATCCCAGCTCTTACTCAATGTCTCCCTTCTCCACGTACAGTCCAGGGCTTGTAATAAGCTGAGACGAGTCCCTCTTAGTCTCCTCTTTCCATTACATCTGTACCAGAACAACCAAACCCAACAACTCCATTCTTCTACGTTCATACCCATACCCGTCCGTGATGACTTTATGGGATGTGGATAATGTGCTCTTCTCTACTTATGCACATAAGAGCAATCACCTTCTGCAGGCAGACTGACTAAATCCTCAGAGGCTTAAGTGTTAAACTTAAGCCTCTGAGGATTTGGTTTAAAGCTCCTGGGTGCAGGATTTGTACATTTCTGACTTTAGTGACACCAAGTGGCAGAATCACAAAAGACACTAAAAGACACTCTAAGAAATTCAAGAAAATACAGCATGAAGTGTATAAAAAATTTTTTAATAAGAAAAAAGATGAAACCATCTCTTCACACTGATACAGTAAATAAAAAAACAACAATAATACATCTGCATGATATTCTGCCATTGTGTTCTTTGTAGCCTATAACCAAATGGAAATGGCAACATCTCAGAAATAAATGGGTTGATTAAAATATTCCAAACAGTCTGTTCAGTTCAGTCTCATTGCAGAAATGTTAGAGTTAGTAATCAGATGATCCCAGTTAGAGCAAATCATTGGGATCCGCAAAAAGAATAAAGAATAACGATGATACTTTGGCGACGTAATCTCACAAAGCTGCATAAACATATTCAATACAACAACAGGGTGCTCTACCAGCCCAGCACCAGATATCAGGGTTTAGAGACCAGCTGGTGAACAAAGTGGAGCATTGAGCAGATAAAGAGCAGATAAAGAGCAGATATTTCCCCCAGGAGGGGGTGGAGACCAACATTAGAGCTAAAAGGAAAGAAATTCTTGGACTTTTTTATTGGCTGGCCAGAAACACAACTTGAATCAAGTTAAATAGTAATGTTTGCTCCGTGTCTGCTGTAAGAAGGCAACTAAGTGGGCTGTTAATTAGCTTCAGCTAACCCTATAAACATCACTAATCGGGTTGGCCCTTTTAAAGTGGCCCTGAGGAGTTTGTTATGTTTACACCAAAACACATCGTTTGAACAAATGTCCATCATTTGCAAACAGCATATTTTTTAACTATCTTAAAGTTACAATCTCAAAGATCTCCGTTCTGTTCTCTTTGGTGACATCTATGGCGCTATGCGGTAATTGCAGGTGTGTTTTTTTTAATCTTACTTCCCTAACTGCAGCGTTTGAGATTTCTTTCACGCGATTGTCACCACAGACACCAAATTCATGAAACTGCAAATGCGAGACCTTTCCTCCCCATTGTGTTGCCTCATTCAGAACATCTTTGAGATTACTTTAGATCCAGCATCGTTTACATCCTTGTTTATTGCCAGTGTCTTTGTTGGCACATTGCTGCATATCTTGGTGTGTTACCTCCACCTGTAGATGAGCGGAATAGAACCAAAACAAAACGCAAACAAAAGCCACAGAAAAACAGCTCCAAAGGCTCTACTAGAGGTCAAAGACTCCCTGAGGGAACCTGAATGAAGCTCATGATAATATGTTTGTTTATGTTTATGCCCCCAAGAGACCCCAAAAAATCAAATCATACAGTCTGACTTATGAAGTCTAACCACTATAACAGTGTAAACAGAGCTCTTCACTAGCTTGATATAATCACACGATATGATACGTTTACACCTTTACAGCGACAAGTATACGACCAATATATTTAGTCCTAACATCAAACATACTAAAAACACACATGCAATGATGAGGAATGTAAATATACAATCATTTACTGTATTTTAAAGATCTTTGTGAGCATGAGGCGTCCTCAGACAGAGACATCAGCTGAAGGCCATAACAGACCACAGGCCGAAGGACTCGGACCAGCGGTCAACATCTCAGCAGAACTTCAGCCTTGAAAAAGTGCACCGAGCTCCAGCTTCAGTTCACAGGAAGCTCGACGTGGAGACACGTCTGTGTCAACCTCTGTGTCAGCCTCTGTGTCAGCCTCTGTGTCAGCGTCTGTGTCAACCTCTGTGTCAGCCTCTGTGTCAGCCTCTGTGTGTCAGCCTCTGTGTCAACCTCTGTGTCAGCCTCTGTGTGTCAGCCTCTGTGTCAGCGTCTGTGTCAGCCTCTGTGTCAGCCTCTGTGTGTCAACCTCTGTGTCAGCCTCTGTGTGTCAGCCTCTGTGTCAGCGTCTGTGTCAGCCTCTGTGTCAGCCTCTGTGTGTCAGCCTCTGTGTCAGCGTCTGTGTCAGCGTCTGTGTCAGCCTCTGTGTGTCAGCCTCTGTGTCAGCCTCTGTGTCAGCCTCTGTGTCAGCGTCTGTGTCAGCCTCTGTGTGTCAGCCTCTGTGTCAGCCTCTGTGTGTCAACCTCTGTGTCAGCCTCTGTGTGTCAGCCTCTGTGTCAGCGTCTGTGTCAGCCTCTGTGTCAGCCTCTGTGTCAGCCTCTGTGTCAGCCTCTGTGTCAGCGTCTGTGTCAGCCTCTGTGTCAGCCTCTGTGTCAGCGTCTGTGTCAGCCTCTGTGTCAGCCTCTGTGTCAGCCTCTGTGTCAGCGTCTGTGTCAGCCTCTGTGTCAGCCTCTGTGTGTCAGCCTCTGTGTCAGCGTCTGTGTCAGCGTCTGTGTCAGCCTCTGTGTGTCAGCCTCTGTGTCAGCGTCTGTGTCAGCCTCTGTGTCAGCCTCTGTGTGTCAACCTCTGTGTCAGCCTCTGTGTGTCAGCCTCTGTGTCAGCCTCTGTGTCAGCCTCTGTGTCAGCCTCTGTGTCAGCCTCTGTGTCAGCGTCTGTGTCAGCCTCTGTGTCAGCCTCTGTGTCAACCTCTGTGTCAGCGTCTGTGTCAGCCTCTGTGTCAGCGTCTGTGTCAGCCTCTGTGTCAGCCTCTGTGTCAGCCTCTGTGTCAGCCTCTGTGTCAGCCTCTGTGTCAGCGTCTGTGTCAGCCTCTGTGTCAGCGTCTGTCTCAGCCTCTGTGTCAGCGTCTGTGTCAGCCTCTGTGTCAGCGTCTGTCTCAGCCTCTGTCTCAGCCTCTGTGTCAGCCTCTGTGTCAGCCTCTGTGTCAGCCTCTGTGTCAGCCTCTGTGTCAGCCTCTGTGTCAGCCTCTGTGTCAGCCTCAAACAGAAACCTGTGGGCGGCGAAACCCACCGAGTGAGAGATCACGGTAGTTTCCCACACTTCTGGATGACCCAACCGGCGGCGTTGACGTCCAACTTCAGCTGGTTCATGACCCACTCGTCCTTCTGAGCTCCCTCCATGAACTCAGACAAGGTTATCTGACCTGCACAACAACACAACATGGAGAATAACTGCTGCTGTACACAGCTGCGTATTCAAGTACAGCTGAACTGAGAATAAAGTCTAAATATCAAGAATAAAGTCTAAATGTCAAGAATAAAGTCTAAATATCGAGAATAAAGT
Organism: Leptoclinus maculatus; assembly: GCA_032191485.1. Classification (NCBI taxonomy): domain Eukaryota; kingdom Metazoa; phylum Chordata; class Actinopteri; order Perciformes; family Stichaeidae; genus Leptoclinus; species Leptoclinus maculatus. The sequence goes on from JAVDOI010000012.1 coordinate 16,299,798, forward strand.
CTAAATATTAAGAATAAAGTCTAAATATTAAGAATAAAGTCTAAATATCAAGAATAAAGTCTAAATATTCAGAATAAAGTCTAAATATCAAGAATAAAGTCTAAATATCAAGAATAAAGTCTAAATATTGAGAACAAAGTCTAAATGTTCAGAATAAAGTCTAAATATATGTATTGACACGTTTGGGCCTCGATATGTAAGAACCCTCTAGTGTTTTGTTAAAAGAAGTGTTGATTTCTTTACTGATCTAATAAAAGCTTCTTCGTTCAACTCGTCCCATTAGATTTGTTGAAAGATGCTGAAACACAGACCATAAATAAGCGTGACCCTTATTATTAAAAGTGATATTTTGTGATGTACACTTTGCTCTTCCTTACCGTCATGATTCTGGTCAACCAGCTCAAAGATCCTGTCACAGATTTCGGACGGCGTCATGCTGACGTCACTCGTCGGGAGTTTGATTTTGTAAAGAAGCTGAATGAGAAACCAAACGAGTGATCAAAGAGAGAGAACGAGAAACTAGAGGAAAATGGGTTAAACTAAAAGATATCACCATGAAACTTCACCACTTCATTACGCACATTAAGATCATTATTTATTGTATTACAAGTTTTCTGAAATGTTATGTTTAAATATGTAAATTAGGCATTATGTAATGGTAACTTTTGGTGAATTTAGTAGAAATCTACAGACGTAAAGTAGTAAAATAAATGTTTTATTCCCTTTAGTATGACATTAATAACAAAATACAGTCTCAGCTTAAATGAAATGACACACAGAAACAAATCTAACTGCAGTCTCGTCATTTCTCTGGAGGTTTCTGTAAATGTAGAATACTAATATTGTCGGTATATAACAATCATAATAAGGAATAAAACAGTCGGCCTTTGGATTACTGCAACACATATTACCGAATATCAGAAAATCAAGACAATCAGATCATCGGGACAGTGCGCTAAATTTACGTCTCTAAGTTTAGAGGCTTAGTGTAGAGCACTCACTTCAGGAATAACCCACTCCTCCTCTAACGCCCTGTGAACCCTGAGCCTCCCCCCACTGGGCCACCGACATAATCTGCCTTGAGAGGATTTATGTTGCGAAACCTGAACATGTCCACACTTTCACACATCATCGGCTGAATCTATCCCACTCCACTTTGTTCAGACGGGCCTAAAAAGAAAACGTCTCTCGCTCACCCGTATGATCCGCTTCACCTCCTGCCTGTCCAACTTGCCGTTCCCGTCCTTGTCGTACATCTTGAAGGACCACTTGAGCCGATCCTCCAGATTCCCCCTCAAGATCAGGTGAAGTGCCGCCACGTACTCGACGAAATCAAGCGTGTTGTTCTGCAAGCAAATAATGCAGAGTTGCACAAAAGGTTCCTTTAGTACAGCACATTTTATAGCATAAAACAGTAAAAACTATTCAGTGGCTGTAGCTGGAGGGACACAGTCAGCCCTGGTAGAGGACCTTGGTGACCTGCTGGTGGTACAGGGATGGGGATGCAGGGCGATGTAAATAAAAGCCATCACAACAGATTCTACGATGAGAATGGACTGTGTTTCTCACCTTATTCGTGTCAAAGGAGTGGAATACCGTCTCGATGTAGGCGGACTCCTCTGCAGAGCTGCTCGCCACCCCGAAGATCCTCTTGAACTCGTGCAGGTGCAGGGCGCCGCTCGGACACTCCTTCATGAAGACGAGGCACAGGTCCTGAATCTGAGCCAGCTCCATCTCCTCATTGTGGCTCTCCTCTTGTCCCATGGCCTCCTGATTACCTTTGATGGAACAAAGTGAATGACAATGATTGTTTGAATGGAAGTTGTCCGCTAGTCACAGAGGCATCTGCCCACACGGTCCAACCAAACTAAAGAGCTTTGCAGCAGCGTCCAGCTGCTCTCTGAGCAGCTACTAATCTCATTAACTCGTTAATCACTTGATCTTTAGTGCCAGAAAGTCTGAAAAATCTGGCAATGCTGTCGTCACCGAGCGCCAGAAACAGGAACAACTGTGGTCTCTAGTTAACGATCGAACAGAGTCGATGAAACAAAGCTGTATGTAGCTCTACATGTCTGTCAGCAACATGTCCAACTATCATGTGTATATGATAATGAGGGGGCGTGTCCACGTGTGAGCAAGGCAGGGATTGGTCCAGAGTGTGTGTGTGTGTGTGTGTGTTATTTTTATCAACTCACCTGAGATTAACAGAACAAATACAACACCAGCTTTTCTTTCTTTTTTAGCATCGTATTGGAGGTTAAAGAAAAAATATAAATCTATATGTTTGTGATAAATAGTAGATATTCCTGTAAAGTGTGTTGTGGAAGATTTCTGTTAATCGGGAGAAGAGAGTTTTGTTCACAAATCAATAATAAAGTCTTCAGAAGATTCAAAGTTGTCTTTTTGTGTTTATTCTCTTGCATGAGGGAAGAGAACACAACAGATACGTATTCAGCAGTCTGTGGTATCAACTCCAACCGAGTTCAACATTCAATATCATTTCATGCATACAGAGGTTCACGCCTTTATAAATCATACAAAGGGGAGTAGAGGTCTTTGATCTGCTCATTATCTGGAGTCTGACAGGTGTGTTCAACTAGGACTCAGTTACGGTTTCAAGGTGAGATGAGACTTTCAACTCTAAGTTCCTCGTTACTGCATAGTTTTAACAACACGTACGTTTCGGGTTCACAACACGGACACATAGTCGTAAATATATTTTCCCATTACAAGTGTAAAAAGCTAACTTTTAAACAATAAAAGTTGTTTTGTTGATGCACTCTATGAGATTCTCCCAGATTGTTCTCACAACGTTGACTACACGTCTGACTGAAAACCCGTCTGAGAGGGTTGAGGTGTTGACGTGCCGATCAAACAGAATCACCTCGTTGTGCTCGTTGAGGTCATCATGATGTGGAGAATAGAAAAGAAACTCAGCGTGCGATGCATCACATTTTGAGATATTGTGAAATCACATCTGACTGGACACTAGAAACCTGAAATACTTTGTGCATCAAACCTTCCAGTTGAGTTGATACTGGCTTTGACTGTGAAACAGCTTCTGAATGTTTTGAATAAGTTAGAGAGAGTTGGTGTGAATTTACATTTGGAATATTATTTGACAGTCGTGGAGGAGGTCGATAGAACTGAAGTGGTTATAAAGTTTGTAGAGCTGCAGGCTCCAGGGCGAAAACAGTCAGTTTGACCTCTTTTGACCCAAACTACACACATTTATTTTAGAACTCACACCATGCATGGAAACAAAACACTGAAACACTGAGTCAGCAGTTAAACACTGAACACAACTGTGTGTCGCCGACCGAATGATCTTTACTTTGAGGTCATGAGGTTGTCCTGTGAGTCACGTAACGCCACAATTAGTTGATTGACTTAACTTATTGATCACTCAAAGGTATTGATAAAAGCTATCGTCTAAAGGTATTGTATTAAGGTACTTCCCTTCTCCGTTCTCTACACTGGCTCCCTGTAAGTGCTCGCATCCAGTTTAAGACTCTGAACGGACATTGAACTGTTTGACTTGTGCAAAACAGTTGTTACGGCGACAACAATACATGTCATTGGGGCCGTAAAAGTGAAAAAAGCGAGACGGATGGCTGGCTAGTTAGCTAGTTAGCTAGTTAGCTTGCCTTTCTCCAGAGCGGAGTGACGCGGAGGGACCATCTGCCACCTGATTGGTTCATTTTCTGCAACCAGCGTAGCATTAAAGCATGGTGGAATTATCATGCTAGCTAGTCAACTAGCTAGCATGCTAGTTCCTCCATGCTTTAATGCTACGCTGGTTACAGGAAATGAGTCGGACAAAGTTGTCACCCATCTGTTTATAGCAATGATCTTTCGAACGCTGTGACAAGAGAGTGAGGATGAAGCATGAAGTTGTTCAATTTTACTTCTTTAGCAGCTGACTAGTTAGCTAGCTGGCGTGCTATTTCCACGTTGCTTTAACGCTACAACGGTCACAATGGCAAATAAAAATGTTCTGTTCTGCAACGTTGATTTGAATGGGAACGTCCATTCTACTCGTATTGTATCTCTTTGGTCCAGACTAAACATCAGTCAGTCCATCAGTGGACGTATGAATATCTTGATGTGTGACGTGGGACAGCATGAGTCTCCAGCTTTGGGAGCTTTGCTCTTGAACGGCCTCCTTCTGCTTGAACTTGTGGGGAGCGGCCTTGGAGCCTTCAGCTGATGCTGCGTTCATCTTCGAGACTTTTGATCAAAAAGCTCGTCATAAACGCTGGAGGAGATGGACGTGTGCTGCTGACGTCCACGTCCTCCTGAGTGCTTCATCGTCTCATGTCTTCATGTAATTCTCTTCGTCTCGATCTAAGTGCTCTTGTCATGAATATTTTACCGTGTTAATCCTATTAGTGTCAGAGCTGCTACAGGATCACAACATGTTGGTGAGTCGGATCAGCGTGAAACACCTGAGGATCAACATCTGCCACCAAACAAGATCTCATTGATCTTGAGTTCGGATTATAATCAAAGAATACTAATACATAATAATAAAATAAGTTCAGCAGCTGAACATCCTTAACCCTGGTCCCCTCGAGTGAGCGAATGTTCAAAGATACACAAAGCAACGAATTCAATAACTAAAATGTCAGAAATAACTAAATATGAATAAATTAGATTTTTTGACATACAGGGAAGCTCATATTGTGCTTAAGTTGAAGACGATTATTATTATTTCTGCAGGATATTCCCATTGACATTTAAAATGTCTTTACTGAGGTTGTCGGCTGATTCACACATAACTTCAAACAAACAGCAAAAAGTTAAAAACATAATTAGAAATTTCACATAAGAGACAAAAGTAACTTAATGAAACTTAAAACAAAAACAGCTAATTGCATCAACCTATTAATTAGAAGTGTTCAGTAACAGGACATCTACATTTTGTTAATTAAAATAACTATTTTAATGACATTTATTACAAACCAATGGTGCCATTACTGTGCTTGTATAGCCTTGACTCTACCCCCTGTAACAATAAACCAAAGGGCTGAGGGGTATTTTGAGTGTGGACTTATAGCTAAGCCTGATAAGTCAAAGATAATCAGGGATATTAAAAGGTTTCTAAAAAAACTAACTATTTTTACATTTAAAATATTGAGATCCAAGTGTCCAGCTGTCTTTTTTCTCTTTTAAAACGATGATATCCAAAATATAATTTAGTGAGGTCACTGCTCACTTTGAAAGAAGAAAAGATGGTCAAATGAAAACGGTCTCAGCAGTTTTTACTTTTAACTGATTATCAAATATATCATAATGAATAAATGTCACTCAACTCATCATTGTGCTCATTGATTGGCTGCAGTATGGCTGAGGGTCGTACAGGAGCATGAAGGGTTACAGGTAATCATCTCTCACACTGTGAAGTCAGGGTCATGAGATCTTTGCATAACGAGGAACAAGTAGAACTGTGTGAGCTAAACTCGGCTTTACAGGATCTCATTAACAGCACCAGAGACACGTCAACCTCTCAAACACCCATGAGAACACAAAGCTACATGAGCTATATATATATATATATATATATATATATATATATATATACTGTATATATATATATATATATACTGTATATATATTTATATATATACTGTATATATATATATATATATATATACTGTATATATATATATATACTGTATATATATATTTTCATTTTCATTTTGTTTATATATGTAAACAAAATGAAAATGACTCCAGATGAAAAATACTCCGGGACAATTAGGAGATTAAATGATACTAAATCACATCCATCATCCTAAAATGACTCATTGTGTACATAGAGGAAAATATCTGCAGCCTGTAAAGAATATCTGTAATGCACATTTTTAAAAATGTGTTTAATCTAATAACTCTACAATGGAAAAATAAACCCATTCGGCAAAAACAAATGTCATTGTCATAGTTTCTGCAAACCAAGGGATACGATGAATGTCGACGTCTCTAAAACAATAATACGTTTCATATCAGCCTCGTAGAATGCTTCCACGTTGTTAACATTGTGAAATTAGTGTAAGGTCAGAAAAAGATCATGGTTTGTGTTAAGATAATAACAACTTAAGGAAACAATGTAAGATAAGATAAGATAAGATAAGATGAAATAAGATAAGATAAGATAAGATAAGATAATCCTTTATTAGTCCCGCAGTGGGGAAATGTACAGGATCACAGCAGCAAAGTGGACAGTGCAATAAGATACATGGTAAAAAAAACAAGAGCGACAAGTAATTCAATTAAATATTAAACAGTATCAGATCAGTATGAATAGAAATAGAATTAGAATTAGAAATAGAAATAGGTGGGCAGGTGGCACCTTGTGTGAACCATCAGAATAGGTGAACAGTCCATTTTGTTTTTCCAGCTATAATGGCCCGCACGTCCTCTAAAATGGCTATAAACCCAGTTCTTATTAAAATAAAAGCAGTATACGTTCACTAGTTCAATGAAGCAGTTCCTTCTAGGTCAAATAAAGGGAAAATAAAGATGGATTCGTCTGGTCCTTATTTTCAACACAAGAGACTCAGTTGACTAAAAATAATATGTTTCAGTGTCCATGAAATGGTTGTGATTATATACAAAAAGGGAGAAAGGAGAGACAGACCAGAATAATGTGACTAAAATACACTTTATTATAGGATATAAAGCGTTAACAACACAGTATACAGGATGGATAGATGGATGGATGGATAGATAGATAGAGATAGAGAGATAGATAGAGAGAGAGAGAGATAGAGATAGAGATAGAGATAGAGATAGAGAGAGATAGATTACATGGACTTCAGGAAAGGTTTATTGATCCCCAGGTTGTTCACTCGTCATCCCTTTAACTAAACCCAAGCAGCGGTACAGCGTGTTACACTTTTACACATGCTCTGGGCTGCACGGGACAACAAGGCCACGACAGAGACGTCCTGACAGATACATACACAGAGACTGAGAGAGAGCTCAGAGAGAAACCTCCGGGTGGCGAGGTGCATCGAGCCGAGGACAGAAGAAGACTCATTCTTGGGGGCTGCTGTCCAAGAGCTTCTTCCTCCACTTATCGAGGGGGAGAGAAAAGACTTCCCTCTCCATCCGTCAGTTGTCCTAAGATGGTTCCCATTCAGGTTCCCGAGGAGCGCTCACAAATGAAAGAAAAGCTGCTGGATTGCAGCCACCGGGAATAAACCGTTTCAGACGATGCCAAACTGGGCCAGATCACTCAGCTCCATGTCACCAAACGCCTCCCAGGGGCACACAACCTCCGCATCTGCAGGAGAGGAACAAAGGTCAACGGATCTTCCCTTTATCGACTACTTTGGACTGACTTGTTGCTCGTCAGTCATTGCTTTGATTGATAGTTACCTCCAAGGCCATCCATCCCTGGGACATCATCGAATCTAAGAAAAGGACAGAGACTGCATTACCCTACAGTTGTGATGAACCCTTTGCGGCGGAGTTGTGTCTTTGTCTGGACTCACCCCTTCTGTCCCGCTCTGGGAGCCTTGCTCTTGAACTGCCTGCTCTCCTTTTGCTTGAACATGGGGGGAGCGGCCTTGGAGGCTCCGCGTGCTGCTGCTGCGTTCATGTCTATTAAAGAACAGCAAAGAGTCAGAAGAAGAAGCAGATAAAGAAACAGAACACATACTGAGATAATGATGGGGTGTCAGCGGAGAGCCTCACCTGCGACTTGGTTTTCTGTGAGTTTGGATCGGTGACGAGAAGCCGTCTGGAAGTGATGAGCAGCGAAAGAAATGCAAAACAAAGAGAAGGTTCTCTTTCTTTTTGCAGTCTCTCTGTCTCTCTGTCTCCTCCTCGGTGTCAGTGTTTATATACCCGCTGTGTTCAGACACAAAGCTGTTAATAGAGTTGAGAGGATAATCTAATAATGAGCATGAGAACAGCCCGTACCTGTGGTACGACATGAAGCATTATGGGTCATCGTGAGCTCAGCTCATCTCTGAACTCATGCTCATTAATGCAGCAAGTAGAGGAAATGAAGAGGAATACAAACACAAGGAGAGCGTGAGACACTGGATGGATAACAGAACAGATACGATGGTGAATAATAGAGAAAACATAATGAAGTAGTTTTTGTTTTTGAGTGATTAAATTAGGAGAACCACCATTTATCAAACTTCATCCAGCTGACCTTCTGTACTTTCTGAATGTTTTGTAGTAGCAGAGATCAGATCAGATCAGATCAGAGGTTAGATCTCAAAAAGCAACTACACAATCAGACACACAACAACCGCAAAGAGACACAAATCAAATACAAACAGATGCAAAACCACAGAGAGACATATGACGACTACAAAGAGACAAAACAACAACTGAAGAGGCCTTACAACTATAAGGTGTGTGTGTCCATCGTCTCACTATCCGTCTGTAGATGTAGATCAGAGCTCACATGCGACAGACGACAGACAGTCTTTAAAGTTTCATTTGTTTTCACACACAATACATAAAGTCTTCATGTACACTCAGTGTCTCAGCGGTTTGCTTCAGAGACAAACTCCTGCTGAGGCCAGCTCTCCCGTTCTAAAGTCCCGTATCGACCGACCCGATGGCAGCAATGTGAAGAGTTGATCGAGGATCTGTCGCTCATGTCGGAGAGATTGGATGTGAGGGCAAGAAGATTCTGGAGGCAGAATGTGTGATGCTGGTGAGTTTATTCATGGTGGAGATGGTTGACATCCTGACTTTGTGTTTCAGGTCAGTGAAGAGGACAACATGAGGACAGCAGCATATGTGGAGGGAGGGGGTAAGCGTTGGGATTGGATTACACTTGACGACCTGAATTATGAGGAGGTGATGTAATCTTCATCTTTAGCATCCCAAACATAGAAACCAGAGGAGGCCAACGCTGGAGTTCCTGCTCATGTGACAGTCTACTCATTTATAATATAATGTGTTTCCTGTACCGCTCCCCTCCTCCGTGGTCGAGGTGGTCGAGGTGGTGTTAAGGCCCTGACACACCGGGCCGGCGGTCCGCTGGTCGGTGAGCGTCTGTCTCTCTGCGTCCTGCACTGTCGGCAGTTATTGACGTTAAAACTAAAGTAAAGGAAGTCATGGAAGACAAACTGCCTCGTGAGAGCAAGAATTGATCCGTGAAACAACAAACAGAAGAGCAACGAATTAAAAAAGAGACTTTATGTGACAAGTTCAGGTAGGAAATATTAACAAGCAAAAACATACAAGTGTTCATATTCAGTGGCGTTAAAATTCATTTCAATCTATTTCAGACATTATTTTATTTTTACAAAGAAACTGGCAATGATTGGCTTACACACACACACACACACACTCTCACACACACACACACACACACACACACACACACACACACACACACACACACACACACACACACACACACACACACACAGACACACACACACACACACACACAGACACACACACACACACACACACAGACACACACACACACACACACACACACACACACACACACACACACACACACACACACACACACACACACACACACACACACACACACACACACACACACACACACACACACGCACACGCACACGCACACACACACACACACACACACACACACACACACACACACACGCACACACACACACACACACACACACACACACACACACACACACACACACACACACACTTGTTTTACTTCAGTTCATGATGATTGTTTCCTTCATAAATTCTTTAATGTTACTTCTTCATCTGATCAGATCAGATCTTCTGTTCTTCATGGTCAGTCCAGTACGTTAACACAGTGGTATCAGTGAACTTCTTCAGTCCCTCGGCTGCTGCTACTCCATGATCCCAGCATTGCTGAGGTAGACGTCAGTGACGGGCAGGTTTATCTGCTCCGGACCGCCGGTCTGCAGGATGAACTGCTGCAGCTTACACTGTCTCAGCTCTTTATTCAGCTCCTCAATCATCTCCTGTCTGCCCTGGATGAAGTAGGGAACACATATGTTACCAACAGCACAGACCTTCTGGTGTGACTGAGTCCTTGGACAGATTACTGGATGATGGAGGAGTCATACCTGCAGCTTCTCCTCCTTTGTCTGTAGATCCCTCTGTGTCCCCGACAATGCTGCCTCCAGATCTTCAGCCTGCTGCCGGCGGTAGTTGAGCTCCTGCTTCAGAGGCCTCAGCGCCTCCTCCTGCTGCCGAGAGCTCTGTCTGTGGGCTCCCAGCTGCACGTCCTGCTCTAGCTGTGCAGAACGAGCTTGGAGCTCCTCGATCTGACGACCGTGGTCGTCCGTGGACGAGTGTAGCTGCTGCAGACGTCCGTGCATATCTGTGGATAACAGTGGTTACATGTCTAGCTTTAGAAAAGCCAGAGGAAGAACTTGAACACGATTGGAACACGTTTACCTTCTTCTCTGTCCATCTCTGCCTGTAACTCGTCCTCCCACTTCTTTCTGAGCATCAGATCTGCCTCGTTCTGCCTCAGCCGCTGCTCCACTTCCTCCAGTTCCCCTTCAGGACTCAGACCAGGAGCTTCGGCAGATGACGTCTCCCGCTCCCACACCTCGGCCTCTCTCTCTAGAGATTGAAGCTGAATCTCCAGGTCCTGTAGCCTCCTCTGCTGCTGCAGGATCTGCCTGAACACCTCCTCCTTGGGGGAGCTGTGAGGGTCTAGGAAAGAGACGGGGGAAGCTCGGGGTTCTGGGGAGGCTCTGGGCGACGGAGACCAGGCCCTGTTTGGTTTAGTCCTCTTGGGGTGTGTTGAGGAACCCAGACTGTGCGGCTCTGGTTCTTGGTGGTCTTGACCACCGCTGCGGCTGGGACCGGTCCTCCGCAGGACGAACTGGACCTCCGCGGCCAGCTGTCCCAGCTGAGACAGATGCTGGAGAGGACAGTCGTCAGCAACCAGCTGTCTCTCCTTCCCTCGTAGCTTCACGATGAGAATGTACCGACCTGTCTGACCTGTGGAGAACACAGACCATCATATTTAACAAGCAGCGGAATGAGTTTTACTCATGTAAGTAAAGGAGTAGAGGAGTTTCTTTCGTACATTTTGTGAGAAAAACATGCAAGTGTCCAAACAGTAAAAGTACATTTTATTTAATAAATATATGTTTCTTCAGATACGTATGTGAATGAGCCCGAGTTGAATTTGAGAGACTCACCGAGCGATTGTGCCAGAGCGATGACGACATCCTGGCAGGAAGTGTTCAGTGATAGGCCACACACCACTCTGACCACGCCCTCCACCAACACCTTCAGCTCCATCAGCGACCTGACGGAGACAGACGGACACGTTAATATAATCTGTAAATGCAATATCAAACCAATGTGTCATCGTTCAACAAATGTGTTAAATGTCCCCCTGGGGATGAATAAAGTATCGATCTATATATATATCTATTGATCGATCATAATGTCGTTTACTGTGAGACTTTGGATTTAAGCAGCAAAGCTGAAAAATCACCATTAAAACAAACGGTCCTGAGTGACGCATTAAACAGCCTGAGAGTGAAGACGAGTGTACGATCTCTCCTTCAGGAATCTACTCACTCATTGAATTACATCGATGAAGCTCACAGACGATGAGGCACAAAGAGAGAACTGTGAGAGCAACAACGGGCTGTTTGAAAGAAGCCGAGTCCCTCGTGACAAACGTCCTCTTCCTGTTTGAGAGAAGATCTGACTCCTAACCGTGCTCCAGCATTTCTGTGACGGAGGTTTTACTGACGACTACACTCAACATGAGACGAGAGACTTCATGAACTGTTCATACAAAACACTTTCTGTTCAAACTCTGTGTGCAGTTTCAGTCAACAAAACTCTTCATGTGCGTCGTTAATTATTAACTACACAACCTACAGATCATTCTAACCAGCATCCACTAACCACATGAGATGTTAGTGGCTCATTAGCAGACTTCCCAGCATGCAGCACATATAAAACATTTAAAAAAGAACAATGAAATGATAATAGAGCGCTGGAAATCTGCATGGCAAACAATCACAAATGTGTTTGTGAGCTTCCATAATGACTGCCCTCTGTTTGTGTGTGTGTTATTGGATATTCATGAGGCAGCGCCCCCCCCCCCCCCCCCTTTCTTGTTTATTGTATATATGTGTGTGTGTACATGGCCAATAACGCTGATTCTGTTGTTTCTTAACCTGCAGATTAAAGCGTCTTCAGCGTCTGTACCGCGACGCATTCTTCCCTCAAACAGAATTGCTGAGCGGTGCAGATTTTAAAAGAGTGATTTCAATCAAATCCTTTGCATTTGATTGGACGGGTAAAAAGTGGGCGGGCTTTAGATCTGAGCCACAGAGGACTGTAACACGCCTCCACTGATGATGGACTCGTGAGAGTATTGGTTTGAAGTTTTACGGGGACTAAAGATGATTGGATTTTTTTTTATAAAAATATGAAAAAGTCGACTATTTAGAAATCTTTTGCATAAATTGTTAAATAGTTGAACACTGTGAACTAAAAGAGTCGTTTCATCTCCAACACAAACAATCTGCTCAACATCTTGAAACCGGCTCAGTGTTTGTTTGAAGTGATTTATTTGATGATAACTAGATGATACATGTATTGTAGTGCTCTTAAGAAGGTGGACGATGTGATTTAATAACTCTGTTTATGTAACCGTGTGCTGCTGAACGCCTCTATGTGCAGCCTGATATGAACACGAGGACCTGGTCGTTTGACAGACGTGTGGAGGTTGGTGTCTGTTTGCAGGAGAGGACACACCGGTTGGCTGAGAGCAGGAATGTGGAAGAACACGCTGACATTCCTGGAGGACCGAGACTCCACCACACATACCTCCTCTCTCTGTTTACCAACTTCCTCTGTTCACAGCCTCAGTATCACATCACAGAAGAACCTCCAATCATTGGAAACCACAGAGAGTTATAGTCTTCAGGTGGAGAATCAGCAACTTCTCCCATCTTTTGAAAATATTGATGAATGTCGTGAGTTTGTAACTCTTTCTCAAATGGAAAACGTCTGTTCAGTCACTTAGAAGATTTCATTTTTGAGTGAATGAACCTTAATGTTCTCACAGCTCAAACCAACCGAATCACCTCAGGAGCTTTGATGTCTTCAGCCCACGACGTCTGGAATAAGACTATTATCTCGTTAGTGTAAGTGTTCATGTGTTTAGTTTGATAGTTCATCTGCACCTTTACTGGGTTTGTATCCGTCTTGTCTTTAGCTGACAGTACAATCATTTAAAGTATTAGACGCTGTGAGGCCTTTACGTCCAAAATCATACTGATGATGAATTAAGAGGAATGAAGGTAAAGAGGAACGTCTTTCCATGCTCGGTTCAAACACGTAATATCAATATTTTAAACAAACTAGTCACAGAAATCAAGAGTGAAACGGTTTCCTTTCTCTTTTTCAGGAGATTGTAATCAGGTTTCAGGGTCTCTAGAGCTCAGAGAGAATTTAAAACACTCACCTGTTTCAAGCTGCTCTCAGTTTCATTGATGGTCATTTCTCACTGGTGTGTGTTCAGGCTGGAGGAGGAGGAGGAGGAGGAGGAGGAGTGGAGCTGTGGAATGCAGCCTTTCTGGATGCGCTGCATGAGAAGTGATGTCACTCTGTTGTGGGAGGTTTTTAACTTCATGTACAACTTTTGGTTTTCTTCCATTTTCACCTTTCAGAGGATTTTCATTTCCTCTTTCTCCTCCACAGTTATCTTTAGGGCAGAATTTACATCTTACTTTTAGCGTGAGGTCAGATCATAACGTATCTCCGTCCTTCATTTCTTACATCTTTATTTTTTCCTTCATGAAAATCCCCAAATTCCTCTGGTTGTATAGAAGTCTATGAGAAAATGACTCTACTTCTCTCTTGATTTATTACCTCAGTAAACATTGTAAACATGAGTTTATGGTCTCAATCTCTAGTTTCAAGTCTTCTTCAATACAGCATGATGTTCATTTAGTACATTATGGTCCATTTAGAGTCAAACAGACCATAAAGCAGGGGATGCTTTAGGGGCGGGGCTACACGGTGATTGACAGGTCGCTACCACGGCGTTTGTGTTTTAACTTTAACTCTTTTACAGTGTTTTCATTATATTAAAGTTGTAACATTGTCAGATATCTTATTTGGCGTGGGTTGTACTGAGCTCCACTTTCTCATTTTACTTTTTCTTGTAAAAAACACAAGACGGCCCAAATGCTGAACTCAAGGCTTCAGAACCTCCACAAACCAATGAGTGACATCACGGTGACTACGTCCACTCCTTGTAATGTATACTCTGTGATATGTATGACTGAAGTAAAAGGTTTGAATACTTCCTCTGTCTCTCTAAACAGTGATGTCACCGTGACACTGAACCCTAGGCTCCTCCCACTGTGAGTACAAGATGTAAACTGAGAGGAGTGGCTCCGACCGCCGCCCTGTTCTTCCTCCAGCATTCCTCTCTGCAAGTCATGTGCTCGTATGTGTGTGTGTGTGCTGAGGTTTAACAACTGTGCTCAGCTGGTTTCTGCTCACACACACACACACACACACACACACACACACACACACACACACAGGCAGCATCCCAGCAGCAACACGTGCATGAATTAAATGACACATCAAAGGTCCCGCCCCTGTTCACTAGTTTGTCTCATATTTAAACTCAAGCTGAGAGCAGAATAACATCCACTGGATGTAAAGGTTAAGGGTCAATCTATCAGACGCAACATATAAGTAACTGCAATTTATCATCTCATAGACTTCTATAGAACCAGAGGAGTCGCCCCCTGGTGGACACTAGAGAGAATGCAGCTTTAACACTCTTCAGAACCGGAGGTTTCAGACTATCGTCCCCCAACTCAACAGCAGCGACAGCAGCAGAGGATTACACTTAAATGTAAGTATTTGTGTTAAACACACTCGACTAACGATAGACGAGTTAAACAAGTTATAGCCTTTGAAAGTTTAGAAAGTAAAACCTATAAAGCTCTCACTTTACGTTAAGGGCTTTAAAGGTTCATTCATAGCTTAGATTTTATAGATCATTTTTATTTCATATTATGTAAATAAATAAACAAACTAGAACAAATTTAGACATGTTGTGAACCTCAAATATCATTTTTAAAGTCCAGTAACGTACAAATTAAATATAACTTTCAAAGTCCAGAACAATCATTTAATTACACGGTTAACCTTAAGTTAGTTATCTATTTAAGCTGCTATTGTTAGAGCAAGGTGCATACTGGGAAAATGATCACCTTAATTCAGCGAGCGTAGCTTGGAGGTATGACAACAATATCCTGTTTGTAATATCTCCATTTGATACGACCATCTTTAGCTTAGAGTTCAATTATCCATCATCTGATACAAAGATAATGTAATAATGAGAAAAACAATAGATGGAACAATACCCTCTTTCTTTATTGTTTCTTTGTAGTGCTGTCACAGGGATGAAAGCTTCCACCTTTTCTTTTCTTACCTTCATACCCAACATAGGGCAGCAAGGTGAAGCTTTTCTGTGGATTTGCGTCCCTGTGTTGAACATGATGGAGATAACATTTTCCCTTTTCTGTTGTTTTCTCTCTGTGATTAGGACAATTCTGGAGAACATGGGTCTGCTGGAGAAGGTGACATACTTACAAGCCAAACCATAATTATATTCACGTGTGATGCAAGTTTAAACTGACCAGCTCATCAGCATTACAGAGCTGCCATCATGCAGGACGTCTCCATCCAACAGGCTACTGACTGTTGAGCTCATCACTATTGGAGCGTATGTAATACTTTTCATTATCTTTATACATTTACTACATTCCTGTTTACATTCACTTTACTCATTTGAAATATCATCTCCACAAATGTTCAAGATTTTATTCATATTTCGTTTTTTATATGCACTATTTTATGTCTTGTGTTTCTGGTCTCCATTCATTGTGGACTTCATGAGCTTTGACTGCCACCTTGTGTCTGTTTTCCCAAGTGGTGAGTGATCGGTGTGTTAGTACGAACTGTATGTCCTCTACAGTAACAGGTACAACCTGTACACAGCATCTCATCAGCTCATTTTATTACTCACTTTATAGGACTAAAGGTTGTATTTACTCAACAAGAGAGCACATCTGCCAGTGATCTGACACAGGAGGGAGTTATTCATGTTTCTGAGTTATTGTGCCATCAAGCGGTAGAAAGCTGAAATGCACATAATTCTATCACTGAACTTCTTTCACTATTATCTCTTCAAACGGTTATGTGGATTGTCCACAGTAACCACAACTTACATTCCATTCACCTCCATTGTATTTTAGAGAGATGCAGCATTGTTACATATTAAACTACCCCCCCCCCCCCCTCACTAATACCACTGAGACAATCATATCTTCTCCTCATCAGAAACAATGTCAATATAACCGTGTTTTGAGACTGTAGTGTTGTAATATTAATATTAATTAACAAACGTTATACTCAATATTATTATATAAATTCACAACAGTGACATGAAGAATTCTTTCATTATGTTTATTTCATTTTTCCACATGATCTTCGTACATATATTTATCATTGTCACTATTCAATAAGCACATCACTTTAGTCAACTTGAAAAAATGGAAAAAATAAACAAAAAAACGACATCAAATGTTAAAGATATGACATCACTTTCATCTTCTTTAACTCATCTGTCACAAGTTCAACATGATCAACCGGTTTCTCTGCTGTTGGCTTGTTTAGATCATATTTAATATTTAATCATCAACAAACTCAGTTACATCAACATTTACTGAAACATTTACATATTTTTTCACTGACTTTTATCAAATGAACATAAAAAGATCAAAATGTTTTGCATGTACTTATTAAATATGGAATTAGAAAACATCTGTTTCTCATGGCCTTTGTTCTTCAACATACAGAATATTAATATTAATCTTTAGCACTTTTCATTGTGACAGAGCTTATTCATCAAAAAACAAAATGTACAAGAAAACTAAAACTATTCATAAAAAATAAGAATATCGTTCTCAACATCAATATCGTGCACACCAGCAGTTATGTGTGAGGCCTTTAGAGGATCAATAAAAGATAACAGTTGAATATTGCACAATATATCATTTTGTCTTTCTTGATTCTATTGACTGTGAAGCGATGAATGACTCACGCTGACATGTTTACTAAACATCTTGTTTCACGTCTTCAAAATCTTAATTATCATCGACATCATCACTATAATGCACAAGTCATATAAAATATGAACAAAGAAATGAAAAGTAAAAATGTCACCAAAGACATGACATGGTCTCTGTCCTCTGGTGGTGTCTGAAATACATCAGCATCATATTTATGCACATCAGTTATTAAACACATCGACATTCAGCATCTTAAAAACAGGAAAAATACATTTCAATGATCATAAAGAATAAAGGTAAAAAACAAAACATGATCTTTGTAGTTTATCATAATCAATATCAATATCACGCAGGGAAATATATATAAACTATAGAATTAGATATACTGTAGAATAGATTTAAAAGTCTAACTTAAGTTTCCAGCTTTGAACTTTTCTGTAACTTGTTCGTCTCATCGTTTGTCGTTCTCAGAGTTAATCAGACCAAAGATGAGACAGTGTTCACGGTGTGGAGCTGGTTTAGTCCTCATTGAGTCTGAAACCATGAAGTCAGTTGAATTAACAACACAACATACACTTAATACAATAAACAATAACTCTTGTTGTCTGTCATGGTTCCAAAACATTAGAAAGAAGACTTCTACTTTCATCAGTAAAGATGATGGTGAAGCCAAGCTGATCATTTTAAACAGTATTGATCGTCTCATATCTGACTGATTGTTCTGCTGAAGAACGTGTTCAGGTCTGGTTTCCTGTTGGTCTTCTTTGTACATATGTTTATGATAAACTCTTCCATGTCTAAACATTGTGTTTAAACTATAATGGTCAGGATTTAATGTTCACTTTATGTTGAAGGCGTCTTTTAATCCCTTCAGTGCTTCTTCTTTTGTGATTCTCCTCCAGGCCTCTGGAACATCAGCTGGATTGGCTTCATATTCTTCAGCAAATCTGTCATTGTGTTGAACCAGGACATGTTTCCAGTAGTCTGAGGCCTGTATGCTGGAGTCAGGAGGAATGAGCCAGTCTGGATAGTACTTGGTGTAGTCCTTGTAAGGATGGTACTCCCTATTAGTGTCTGTGTTTTTGAATGTACGTTCACTCTGCACATCTGTTGTACACAGTGCTTCATGCAGCTTCTGAGTGTCTGACTTCCTATATCCACGAAGACCTTGTGGCCGATGAACAGCTGCATGATGGTGCTTGTGTTCTTTGCCTCCAGCCTCACAAGGAACGTTACAAAATGGACATTGTTGTCCACAGCCAAACACCCGCTTGAACAGCTCATCTTGTGGTTTGATTGGAAGTTTGTTCAGAGTGTCAGTGATGTCTTCAGAGTTTGAGAACTCCTCCTCCAGCTGTTCCTTCAGTTCACTCAATGATTGACTGAGGCTCTTTGTAAACTCATGGCATGTGCTTTGGATTTGAAACAGGGTGCTTTTTTCAGCCTCCTCTGAAATCCAGATGTCTTTGTCTAAACATCTGCGCATGTTGTTGATGAGCTTTGGGATGCTTTCCTTGTCGTCTGGCAGCAGAACACCATCCTCTCCTTTTGAGGCCTGTTCTAATGCTTCTGTTATTTTTCTAACAATGACCTTCAGATTCTCATTTTTCAGTTTGAACAACGTTTTTCCTTCTGACATCTTTTGCAGGATGTGATGAAATATCCAGTCCTTAACATATATTTTATACTTAGTAATGTACTTTACAAAACTCTCAAAGTCGTCCTTTAGCAGTAACTCTTTCAGAATGTTGTACTGGAAAAAGGAGCGGGAGCTGTACTCTGCTGAATGGCAACTGGTCAAAATCTCATCCACAATGTTGATTCCCAGAGATCTACTGATCTACTCTTCAACAGCAGGTTTGATACAAAGTCTGACAAAATAATTTGCTTTGCGTTGGCAGTGATCTCTCTCTTTGTATAAATCGATAAAGTCTGACTGGTACTGAGTCTTGTACTTCTCCAGCTGAATTTTGGGATCTTTATCTAACAAGAATTTCCTGTGCATTTGAAGGAACTCTCTTGAGGCAATGCCACAGATGTGGAGTTTCAGGTCAATCTCAAACTTGGGCTTGCAATGTTTGCTGGCTTGTTTGAGGGATTCATCTACTTTTTCCAGAAGCTCCTTTGTAAAAGAATCATTATAATCTGAGTCTGTTTTTGCAATATCTTGTACGAATCGTGTACAGGACTCAATGACACCGTCTGCAGAGCTCTGCAATTGTTTCTTTACATCTTTTCTCCAGCCCAAGATTCTTTTCTTTTTCATATGTTGATTTCTGGCCTTAAAAGGAGCGTTGGCTATTTCTTTCAGGTCTCCAATGTTCTGTAAATCCTCGTTGACATTACGATTTAAGAAACTTTCTCTCAACTGTTGGAGGATTTTTCCAGATATGTTTTGTTCTTTCAGGCCAGACACATTTACAGTGACTTCAGTCCACATCTTTTCAAACTCATGTACCAATTCTTCTTCAGACAGGGTGCTTTGTTTGCACTCACTCAAGAGTTTCATGACTTGTTCTTCAATCATTCCTCTGTGTTTTCTTTGAATGTCCTCAGCCTCTTTGGAACTTTTTCTGAGCTCAAGTGCACAATCCAATCTATTGTTCACTGAATGTTGGATTTCTTTTGCAAGACCACTGATCTGTCTAACAAAGTCAGTTTTGTATTTCTCTATCAGATGCACATGTTTGTCTTTTCTTTTGTAGTATTCCTGAAGTCTCCTCTGCATAATGGTTTGTTGGTCTTTTATTTTGTTCGACACCTGGGATTTCTTTGAATCAACCAATTCATTCACATGATGGAGCTCAGATTCACTGTCAGAATTTGAGATTTCTAACTCTGCTGCCGTCTGCCAGGAGAAAATCTCCTTTCTGAACTCCCATTCCCATCCATTGAACTCTTTGCAAAGGTTGTCGTACGCATGAGCCAACAGAGTGTTTCTGAAACTGAAGATGAAGTTCTCATATTTGACTGCTTTCCAGAGACTTTTCATCCATGATAGAAACTCTGGGATCTGTGAGACTTCATCACTTCTGTCTCTTTTCACTGTCTCCAAAAGATGTTTCTTGAAATCTGCTACAGCTTCGCTGTAACCTGTGTTCACTGGTGCCATTGGTGGGGTCCCATGCCAGAGTCCTGGGATGTTCCAGTTGTTTTTATCCATGTCGTAGTCCAGCACATCTGTGAATGCCTTTATGGAAGGCTGCTTTTCCATTTCAGCGGCAAGTTGAGTCATTTCATTGAGTTGGTCCAAGAGATGTTGTCTTTCGGTCTTTGTCTTTGCATGAGCTGAGACTCCACCAACATTCTGGTGCACAAAATGACAAACTGGCTTTTTACCAATTTCTTTCATTCTCAAGAATGCATGAGTTGCAATTTGCAGAACATCTTTCATTTCTGTTGAGTTCTCCATTGCGACATTGATAATGGTGACATCACTCAAGCCAATGACAAAGGTGGCCAGCTGCTTGTCATGCTCATAACTGTCTTCTAGTTGTGCCAATTGAGGAGCCTTAAGACCTTCTGTGTCAATGAGTACTATGAAGTCACAGTTCAGCTTGCATTGCATATCTTCACCCACTCTGAGGAAGAGCATGAAAGCTCCTCTAGTGCATCTGCCACTGCTGACAGGGAACTGCACACCAAACATGGTGTTGAGGAGTGTTGACTTCCCGGTACTTTGAACACCCAACACCGTCAGCACCAACAGTCTGCTCTTCTCTCCAACCTTCCTGTGAAGCTCCATCAGGACGTCTGTCACCCATCTCTCTGGGACGTTGGAAGCATCTCCATCCAAGAGCTCTAAAGGATATCCATCCAGCAGCATTTCAGCAGCCAAACCAGGGAGATGAGACATCTTATCAGCAGTGTCTTGTGACTGCAGGGAAACCTCATAGATCAGTCCCATCTCTCTCATGTAATGCTCTATTCCTAAAGAGCTATCCACCAAAGCCTGATCCAACTCTGCAATCTCTTTCACGTCTTTCTTAGTTTCTCTGCTGTGCTCTGTCAATTTGTGACGCAGGGAAGATAGTTCAGATCGCAAATGTGCATTTAGCTTAAGATTCATTAACTTCAGGAACAAATCTCTTTTCTCTTTGTCACTTGTGGATAAGGCTTCAATGAAACTATTCATAGCTTTGGATTGTTTGTGTTTGCCCAGCTCCTCTTTAATCTTTTGTTTTTCTGCTTGTAGCTGAGATTTATATTCTTCTAGTCCCAGATCACCAGCTTTTTTCAACCTACATTCTTCCTTCTCTAACTGGGATAACCTTTTCCAGTTAGCACCTTGCAAAGGAAGTTGTTGGTTCTTGTAGTCTGGTATACTCCGCACCCCAATTCCTTTCACAATCTCCTCAGTTGCCTTTTTTTGGTCATCACTTGTGCTTTCGTCCACAGACAGACCAAGTTCAACAGCTTTGTCAAGCATATTTTCAATGTTCATTGTGGTTGTTCCAACTGTCAATGATTCCTTGATGGCTCCACAAAGTTTCTTTGAAAACTCTGCTACATTTACCCTTGAGTTTTTGGTTTTCACATTGCTGTTTGGCAAATCTAATTCTTCCAATGTTGCCTTGATGGACATCCTATCTTCTTTTGTAGTTCCTTCCTTGCGGTTAACAACAAAGATCAGTTTGGATTTCACATCTTGAAGAGAAGTCAGAATCTTCAGCTCATTTTCTTCAACTTTGTCCATAAATACAAAGGTAGCAGTTGACACTTGAAAAAGAAAAGTGAACTGTGCGAGTGACTCACAAATGTCTCCTCTCAGATTGGCGAAGGCAACTGGCTCTGGAAATATGTCCAGATTTTCTCTGCCACTGGGAAGGTACCAGCAAACCTCTACCAAACCATTTGCAATTTTCCTTTCATGTGCTCCTCCTTCCATATCTCTGTGTATGAACATGTTGTGATTCTGCTGGCCACGGCTGAGAGCATGATTCAAAATCTGGGACTTGGACAGACTACAGTTTTTCAGCCTCACAAAGGAATAGAATGGTATATCTGCTTGGACAATGTTGTCTTCAACAAACCCTTTTGATTGAGACAATTCATGTGGACGCCACTCTTTGACGATGCCTCTCAGAGCCCACAGCATCAGGGTACTCTGACTGTTATTGGCATGGGGCAACACCAGTGGGACAGAAAACTGACACATTGACATCTTGAGGGCCATTTCCTGTTGCAAGAAGCTGTCAGCACAAAGGAAGAGGGCAACTATGAGGTCCAGAGGGTTGATCTTATTGTCTAGGTCAAGGAGATTGTTTTCCTCCTCTTCCTCCTCTTCATCATTACCATCATTGTCATTGTCTGATAATTGTGTACAGTTTCTGCATTCGGCATTGAGTTTAAATAGTTTTCGGAGAAAGCACGACGGTATTTCCTCCACTGATTGAACCGTTTCATCAGATATACTTTTTTTGTTGATTTCCAAGAAAAATTGAAGAGTGAGCTTGTTGGGATGAAATTCCTTCAGTCCAAGTTTGGAGAGAAAGTCGGATAGGACTGTCGTAGAGAAAGAGAAGATCACTTTTAGAAATGTCAAAGACACATGCTCTACAGTAGGTGGTCACTTTCGATGGACCTGTCTATCTTTGTGGAGTTCCAAGTCAATTGCTCAGTTCACCAATGGGAACGCGCTCCTAGAGCCATATCAGGACTGTACCTGCTGTTCTATGTCACTGCGTATTTTAAACAATTGCTTCGTCTGCTTTTTCTACATTGTGTAACAGAAAAAGAGGCATCTGCTGTTGTTTTCATATGACCTCGTGGACAATACCCACACCTTCTTATTTCAGTGGGTCAGTTTTAAATATTGCAGGGACGAATATTGAATGGCGAAACAGCACTGATATGCACTGATTAGATGAAGAGCTGCAGACAACAGGCTGTTAAAGTTTGTGAGAACCAGTACATCTGCAACACGTCATCAAGATAAACAGCTCCTGTAACAATGACATGCATCACCAAATCTGATTGCACAAGGCATGTGTCCCAGCCCTACTATTGATCTGTTACCTGAGATTGCATGCGTTTTTCATGTCATGCTTTTACATTTTTTCTTCTTGGCTAGTTTTAAGAGGGGATGAGGGTCTTTCATGTTTCAGCTCATTGTGTTACTCACAGTAATGTATTGTGCGTTTATTTGAGGTCTGACACGTTTTGAAGGCATTTCCGTCCTCATAAAACATTTGCAAAGGCATTTTTTTAATCTATATTTAAAAACACCAGCTTGCAGTTTTCTTCTTCTTTGCCTTTTTTGGTGCATTACTACCTTCAGTGTGTATCGCGATGCCATTGTGAACATGCATGCACCATACAAACAAAACTGGACCCCGACATGAAATCATTGTTTAATAACCTCTTCTTTACTGGTCAGTTAAATCATCCGTGTTTTTGTTTGGTATTGTCTGCGCTTTAATGCAAGTGGAACGATCAAATGTTCTCCTCAGAGACTGAAGATCCGTTTTTTATTGTCTATGTGAAATAAACAGCCGAGATTATTTTTTGACTTAAAGTTCACATGAAATCAAAATAGATGTTTAAGTTGTTTTATCACATATGTATTGCACTGGTATACGCCAGTATCTGGCCAAAAAATGTAAAAAAAAATGTCTTTTAGTATGTATTCTTACTGGTAATTTAGAGTTTGGGATTTCCTGGAAAACAATAAAGAATGTTGATGACTCATTCTGCACTTGCAACTCTTCCTCTGGTTGACTCGGATGTTGGAAACTGCAGGTACGACTTAGACTGTATTTTCTAAGTAGAGTGTGTGGCCCTGGAAATGACTTATTGCACATTTTGTACCACCTCCTGGGTCCACTATATGGCACTAGAGAACACACACTAATCATACGTCATATTGCTGTGTATCATGTTTTGACCACATCATGTAAATCAGATGATCTTTGTCACATAAGGTCATTAGGTGGCGCTATGACTATCAGGCAGTACGGGCATGTAGATGTCTTAAGGCCTGGACTTTTATCCAGCATGTACAATTTGGGCCAAATTGGACAATGTAATGTCAAGATATAGTATCGTTAGGATTTTATTGATACTAGTACTCTTATCGATTCGGTTCCTTATCGATACTCTTATCGATTCGGTTCCTTATCGATTCGGTTCCTTATCGATACTCTTATCGATTCGGTTCCTTATCGATACTCTTATCGATTCGGTTCCTTATCGATACTCTTATCGATTCGGTTCCTTATCGATACTCTTATCGGTTCGGTTCCTTATCGATACTCTTATCGGTTCGGTTCCTTATCGATACTCTTATCGGTTCTTTATGATTATTTTGTGAGAAAAAAAGACAATTAATTAAGAAAATAAGAAAAGCATCAATATTGTTTTATTATTCTTGTAAACAAATAGTCTACAGACGTAGACGCCAGATGTTGTGATAAACTGCTGGTACCTCCCTTAGTCTTTTGTAATAATGATGACGCATTACACACATAACTCGCTTGGTGAGTTACACAACACACACACATATTGGTGAAGATGTTTCTTAGTTTGCTTGTGTTTTATTTCATTTATTTGTAGTGTTGTTATTTGCTGTAAAAAGGAAAAATGAAAACGTTTTCTTCATTTTCTTTCCATTTGTCTTATTTGCTTGTTTCCTGCAGCTGCAAGCATTGAGCTCTCTGCCATCATATCTGCAATCTTCAAATCTGTCTGAATAATTGTGTGCAAGCATGAGTTTCTGTGAGTACAACATTATTGCCAACACTACATCACATTCTGTAATGCTAGCTAGATGTATCTGGTGTTGTGTGCAGCATGCTGAGCTACCTTTACTTCACTGGCATTTTATTTAATTGTTTTGGTTTTTTGATTTGTTCTGCTCACGGAACAAATAACTCCAGAAAAATTAAAATAAATAAGAAAGGGATCCATAATCAAAATCAAACTCTACATGATACTGAATTTAACTATATTGAGCACTCTGATACATATTTAGAAATCAGTTGAATCTTTTTTCTTTCCATAATCATTAATACAATTATAGATGACATATTGGAGACCTTGTAGCACAACCATTTGCACAGTCTGGGTTTAAGACAAGGCTTTTAAGATCAAGACCAAGGCTGACCATACTCATGAGGAGTGACATACACAATGTTATATTATTACTTGTTTTGGTCTTTTTGTATCCATTTGTTTGTATATAAGTATTGTAAGTAGAAGATTACCTTTAAGCTGTTGTTCTTCTGTGTTCAGTGCAGACATGGTTTGACTTTCCCTTCAGCTCCCTTGTGCGTTCAAACCTAGAGGAAAAAATAAATATGATCTCTTTAGTTTCATAGAACCAAACACATTGTATTCTTTGTTATTCATAGCAGAAACTTCGTCTGTCATTGATTGACAATTAAATGCAATTTCAATATATAGCACTCTACTTGCAATACATTTGGATGAATAACAAAACAGTGAAATGGTTCCAGCATGTAAAGTGTCACTGAATCTTACCTGACATCAGGCGGCCGGAGACTCTGGGTCTGTCTGTGTCAGCTGTGGTATTTATAGTGCACATTGAAACAGAAAGCATTTCATGCACCAGAAGAACAGGTTTTATACTTTATCTTGTCCTTTCACTTCTTCTCTGTGACTACAAAGGGCAAACCCAACATCCCAACACGGACTGGTTTGTTTTTCACATGCTAACCACTGGGAAGCTACAGAATGACATAAAAACCTTAAAAAAAATCAAGAAATTAAAAATGGACCTGCCAGGTAATTATCATCGAAGATTTAACTGGTTTATAAATATATCACTGTTTGTTCAATATCGTTCACTCTAGTATAATGCAGTATTATGTCAGGGTCTTATAGATAAGGTAACTCACAACACTGTTTTTTTAACAACACACATGAAACCAGACCAACTTCCTCTCAACAAATAACACCATTTAAGGAACAATATTGTGGTCCTTTAACAATATGCTGACAATGTTTTTGAAGACCATGTGAAAAACAAACCAGTCCGGCTGAAAGACAAGGAGTGTTGATATCTTTGAGGAAGTGAAGAAAAGACACGTCAATGATTTCTGAGAAATAGATTGTCTATGAGAATAGAGGCTGGCACTGGTCCACAGGAGTGTTTACACCCTCACAAACATTCCTGGCGTCATAACATCTGATGTTGGGTTTGCCCTTTGTAGTCACAGAGAAGAAGTGAAAGGACAAGATAAAGTATAAAACCTGTTCTTCTGGTGCATGAAATGCTTTCTGTTTCAATGTGCACTATAAATACCACAGCTGACACAGACAGACCCAGAGTCTCCGGCCGCCTGATGTCAGGTAAGATTCAGTGACACTTTACATGCTGGAACCATTTCACTGTTTTGTTATTCATCCAAATGTATTGCAAGTAGAGTGCTATATATTGAAATTGCATTTAATTGTCAATTAATGACAGACGAAGTTTCTGCTATGAATAACAAAGAATACAATGTGTTTGGTTCTATGAAACTAAAGAGATCATATTTATTTTTTCCTCTAGGTTTGAACGCACAAGGGAGCTGAAGGGAAAGTCAAACCATGTCTGCACTGAACACAGAAGAACAACAGCTTAAAGGTAATCTTCTACTTACAATACTTATATACAAACAAATGGATACAAAAAGACCAAAACAAGTAATAATATAACATTGTGTATGTCACTCCTCATGAGTATGGTCAGCCTTGGTCTTGATCTTAAAAGCCTTGTCTTAAACCCAGACTGTGCAAATGGTTGTGCTACAAGGTCTCCAATATGTCATCTATAATTGTATTAATGATTATGGAAAGAAAAAAGATTCAACTGATTTCTAATTACTAGTAGTGTAACGGATCACGGGTCGATCCGTGATCCGTTCGGATCACCCCTCACGGTTCGGATCACTCGTGTCTTCGGATACACTTTTTTTACAGTGTAATCCTCATAGTGTGTAATACAGTTTTACTGCTGCTGTTCCTTTTCAAGTAACAAGTCCCCGAATATCAATGCAGAGTGTCAGTGAACAGATATAAAGCATGTGTTCACGTGAACGGAGGTTAGAAGCATTTAACGGTGAAAGTCACGGCGAGCGGAGGAACTTCAGAAGCCCCCGGGTCATTGAAGTCACAAGTTTGGGATCATTTTGTCTTCCCTGTAAAGTATAATGACGGATAACGGTGGTGGACAAAACCGTTACGGTATGTAGGCGTTATTTAAAAAGAAAGACATACGACAAGGAAAAGACTGTGACCGCTTTCACCACGGCGGAGTGATTCATAGTCCGGTGCTGCAGACACGCCCCCTCTGTGAGAGTCACACAGACAGGTGCTGCAGACACGCCCCCTCTGTGAGAGTCACACAGACAGGTGCTGTAGACACGCCCCCTCTGTGAGAGTCACACAGACGGGTGCTGTAGACACGCCCCCTCTGTGAGAGTCACACAGACAGGTGCTGTAGACACGCCCCCTCTGTGAGAGTCACACAGACAGGTGCTGTAGACACGCCCCCTCTGTGAGAGTCACACAGACGGGTGCTGTAGACACGCCCCCTCTGTGAGAGTCACACAGACAGGTGCTGTAGACACGCCCCCTCTGTGAGAGTCACACAGACAGGTGCTGCAGACACGCCCCCTCTGTGAGAGTCACACAGACACACACCTGGTGCAGGTGCTGACAGAAGCATCAGAGTGAAGCTAGACAGGCCCAATAGTAACAGTCACTACAGAAAGGTCTACCCTCTCCCCAGACAATGGAGATATTCTCATCTTTTTGAAAATAATGTCACAGTAATGTAAACATTATTGTGTATTTGAATGACATAACCTGACAGGAAGTAAACACAGACCCAAGTTGTTGCCGATCAGTTCAGTTCAGTTGAAACAGTGTAAGCTAGCTCACATATTCTTTCAATATTGATCAAAGGACGAGGGCATCAACATACCTCATGTTGCACTTAAACTTAAACAGAATTGAATATTCTTGAATGTTTTAATTGTATTTATTTATTTAATTTCAAATTGGACATCTTCAATATTGTAGTTTTTATGTAAGACTATAGCCCAAAGTTCTTTTCTTTAAGTGTTCTTGAAGTTCTTTAATTAATAAATGGAAAGCAAAGTTATATTTGACTCCTCCCCTTTTCTTTGTTGATCCGAAAAATGATCCGAACCGTGAGTCAAGAACCGTGATCCGAACCGAACCGTGAGGTTTGTGATCCGTTGCACCCCTACTAAATATGTATCAGAGTGCTCAATATAGTTAAATTCAGTTCATGCAGTATCATGTAGATTTTGATTATGGATCCCTTTTTTATTTATTTTTATTTTTCTGGAGTTATTTGTCCCGTGAGCAGAACAAATCAAAAAACCAAAACAATTAAATAAAATGCCAGTGAAGTAAAGGTAGCTCAGCATGCTGCACACAACACCAGATACATCTAGCTAGCATTACAGAATGTGATGTAGTGTTGGCAATAATGTTGTACTCACAGAAACTCATGCTTGCACACAATTATTCAGACAGATTTGAAGATTGCAGATATGATGGCAGAGAGCTCAATGCTTGCAGCTGCAGGAAACAAGCAAATAAGACAAATGGAAAGAAAATGAAGAAAACGTTTTCATTTTTCCTTTTTACAGCAAATAACAACACTACAAATAAATGAAATAAAACACAAGCAAACTAAGAAACATCTTCACCAATGTGTGTGTGTTGTGTAACTCACCAAGCGAGTTATGTGTGTAATGCGTCATCATTATTACAAAAGACTAAGGGAGGTACCAGCAGTTTATCACAACATCTGGCGTCTACGTCTGTAGACTATTTGTTTACAAGAATAATAAAACAATATTGATGCTTTTCTTATTTTCTTAATTGATTGTCTTTTTTTCTCACAAAATAATCATAAAGAACCGATAAGAGTATCGATAAGGAACCGAACCGATAAGAGTATCGATAAGGAACCGAATCGATAAGGAACCGAATCGATAAGAGTATCGATAAGGAACCGAATCGATAAGAGTATCGATAAGGAACCGAATCGATAAGAGTATCGATAAGAAACCGAATCGATAAGGAACCGAATCGATAAGAGTATCGATAAGGAACCGAATCGATAAGAGTACTAGTATCAATAAAATCCTAACGATACTATATCTTGACATTACATTGTCCAATTTGGCACAAATTGTACATGCTGGAGAAAAGTCCAGGCCTTAAGACATCTACATGCCCGTACTGCCTGATAGTCATAGCGCCACCTAATGACCTTATGTGACAAAGATCATCTGATTTACATGATGTGGTCAAAACATGATACACAGCAATATGACGTATGATTAGTGTGTGTTCTCTAGTGCCATATAGTGGACCCAGGAGGTGGTACAAAATGTGCAATAAGTCATTTCCAGGGCCACACACTCTACTTAGAAAATACAGTCTAAGTCGTACCTGCAGTTTCCAACATCTGAGTCAACCAGAGGAAGAGTTGCAAGTGCAGAATGAGTCATCAACATTCTTTATTGTTTTCCAGGAAATCCCAAACTCTAAATTACCAGTAAGAATACATACTAAAATACTTTTTTTGACATTTTTTGGCCAGATACTGGCGTATACCAGTGCAATACATATGTGATAAAACAACTTAAACATCTATTTTGATTTCATGTGAACTTTAAGTCAAAAAATAATCTCGGCTGTTTATTTCACATAGACAATAAAAAACGGATCTTCAGTCTCTGAGGAGAACATTTGATCGTTCCACTTGCATTAAAGCGCAGACAATACCAAACAAAAACACGGATGATTTAACTGACCAGTAAAGAAGAGGTTATTAAACAATGATTTCATGTCGGGGTCCAGTTTTGTTTGTATGGTGCATGCATGTTCACAATGGCATCGCGATACACACTGGAGGTAGTAATGCACCAAAAAAGGCAAAGAAGAAGAAAACTGCAAGCTGGTGTTTTTAAATATAGATTAAAAAAATGCCTTTGCAAATGTTTTATGAGGACGGAAATGCCTTCAAAACGTGTCAGACCTCAAATAAACGCACAATACATTACTGTGAGTAGCACAATGAGCTGAAACATGAAAGACCCTCATCCCCTCTTAAAACTAGCCAAGAAGAAAAAATGTAAAAGCATGACATGAAAAACGTATGCAATCTCAGGTAACAGATCAATAGTAGGGCTGGGACACATGCCTTGTGCAATCAGATTTGGTGATGCATGTCATTGTTACAGGAGCTGTTTATCTTGATGACGTGTTGCAGATGTACTGGTTCTCACAAACTTTAACAGCCTGTTGTCTGCAGCTCTTCATCTAATCAGTGCATATCAGTGCTGCTTCGCCATTCAATATTCGTCCCTGCAATATTTAAAACTGACCCACTGAAATAAGAAGGTGTGGGTATTGTCCACGAGGTCATATGAAAACAACAGCAGATGCCTCTTTTTCTGTTACACAATGTAGAAAAAGCAGACGAAGCAATTGTTTAAAATACGCAGTGACATAGAACAGCAGGTACAGTCCTGATATGGCTCTAGGAGCGCGTTCCCATTGGTGAAAATTGAGAAACGATCTCTCAGCTGAACTGAGCAATTGACTTGGAACAGGTCAATCGAAAGTGACCACCTACTGTAGAGCATGTGTCTTTGACATTTCTAAAAGTGATCTTCTCTTTCTCTACGACAGTCCTATCCGACTTTCTCTCCAAACTTGGACTGAAGGAATTTCATCCCAACAAGCTCACTCTTCAATTTTTCTTGGAAATCAACAAAAAAAGTATATCTGATGAAACGGTTCAATCAGTGGAGGAAATACCGTCGTGCTTTCTCCGAAAACTATTTAAACTCAATGCCGAATGCAGAAACTGTACACAATTATCAGACAATGACAATGATGGTAATGATGAAGAGGAGGAAGAGGAGGAAAACAATCTCCTTGACCTAGACAATAAGATCAACCCTCTGGACCTCATAGTTGCCCTCTTCCTTTGTGCTGACAGCTTCTTGCAACAGGAAATGGCCCTCAAGATGTCAATGTGTCAGTTTTCTGTCCCACTGGTGTTGCCCCATGCCAATAACAGTCAGAGTACCCTGATGCTGTGGGCTCTGAGAGGCATCGTCAAAGAGTGGCGTCCACATGCATTGTCTCAATCAAGAGGGTTTGTTGAAGACAACATTGTCCAAGCAGATATACCATTCTATTCCTTTGTGAGGCTGAAAAACTGTAGTCTGTCCAAGTCCCAGATTTTGAATCATGCTCTCAGCCGTGGTCAGCAGAATCACAACATGTTCATACACAGAGATATGGAAGGAGGAGCACATGAAAGGAAAATTGCAAATGGTGTGGTAGAGGTTTGCTGGTACCTTCCCTGTGGCAAAGAAAATCTGGACATATTTCCAGAGCCAGTTGCCTTCGCCAATCTGAGAGGAGACATTTGTGAGTCACTCGCACAGTTCACTTTTCTTTTTCAAGTGTCAACTGCTACCTTTGTATTTATGGACAAAGTTGAAGAAAATGAGCTGAAGATTCTGAGTTCTCTTCAAGATGTGAAATCCAAACTGATCTTTGTTGTTAACCGCAAGGAAGGAACTACAAAAGAAGATAGGATGTCCATCAAGACAACATTGGAAGAATTAGATTTGCCAAACAGCAATGTGAAAACCAAAAACTCAAGGGTAAATGTAGCAGAGTTTTCAAAGAAACTTTGTGGAGCCATCAAGGAATCATTGACAGTTGGAACAACCACAATGAACATTGAAAATATGCTTGACAAAGCTGTTGAACTTGGTCTGTCTGTGGACGAAAGCACAAGTGATGACCAAAAAAAGGCAACTGAGGAGATTGTGAAAGGAATTGGGGTGCGGAGTATACCAGACTACAAGAACCAACAACTTCCTTTGCAAGGTGCTAACTCGAAAAGGTTATCCCAGTTAGAGAAGGAAGAATGTAGGTTGAAAAAAGCTGGTGATCTGGGACTAGAAGAATATAAATCTCAGCTACAAGCAGAAAAACAACAGATTAAAGAGGAGCTGGGCAAACACAAACAATCCAAAGCTATGAATAGTTTCATTGAAGCCTTATCCACAAGTGACAAAGAGAAAAGACATTTTTTCCTGAAGTTAATGAATCTTAAGCTAAATGCACATTTGCGATCTGAACTATCTTCCCTGCGTCACAAATTGACAGAGCACAGCAGAGAAACTAAGAAAGACGTGAAAGAGATTGCAGAGTTGGATCAGGCTTTGGTGGATAGCTCTTTAGGAATAGAGCATTACATGAGAGAG
Source organism: Leptoclinus maculatus (assembly GCA_032191485.1). Lineage (NCBI taxonomy): Eukaryota > Metazoa > Chordata > Actinopteri > Perciformes > Stichaeidae > Leptoclinus > Leptoclinus maculatus. The sequence continues at coordinate 16,332,169 of JAVDOI010000012.1, forward strand.
ATGGGACTGATCTATGAGGTTTCCCTGCAGTCACAAGACACTGCTGATAAGATGTCTCATCTCCCTGGTTTGGCTGCTGAGATGCTGCTGGATGGATATCCTTTAGAGCTCTTGGATGGAGATGCTTCCAACATCCCAGAGAGATGGGTGACAGACGTCCTGATGGAGCTTCACAAGAAGGTTGGAGAGAAGAGCAGACTGTTTGTGCTGACGGTGTTGGGTGTTCAAAGTACCGGGAAGTCAACACTCCTCAACACCATGTTTGGTGTGCAGTTCCCTGTCAGCAGTGGCAGATGCACTAGAGGAGCTTTCATGCTCTTCCTCAGAGTGGGTGAAGACATGCAATGCAAGCTGAACTGTGACTTCATAGTACTCATTGACACAGAAGGTCTTAAGGCTCCTCAATTGGCACAACTAGAAGACAGTTATGAGCATGACAACCAGCTGGCCACCTTTGTCATTGGCTTGAGTGATGTCACCATTATCAATGTCGCAATGGAGAGCTCAACAGAAATGAAAGATATTCTGCAAATTGCAACTCATGCATTCTTGAGAATGAAGCAAATTGGTAAAAAGCCAGTTTGTCATTTTGTGCACCAGAATGTTGGTGGAGTCTCAGCTCATGCAAAGACAAAGACCGAAAGACAACATCTCTTGGACCAACTCAATGAAATGACTCAACTTGCCGCTGAAATGGAAAAGCAGCCTTCCATAAAGGCATTCACAGATGTGCTGGACTACGACATGGATAAAAACAACTGGAACATCCCAGGACTCTGGCATGGGACCCCACCAATGGCACCAGTGAACACAGGTTACAGCGAAGCTGTAGCAGATTTCAAGAAACATCTTTTGGAGACAGTGAAAAGAGACAGAAGTGATGAAGTCTCACAGATCCCAGAGTTTCTATCATGGATGAAAAGTCTCTGGAAAGCAGTCAAATATGAGAACTTCATCTTCAGTTTCAGAAACACTCTGGTGGCTCATGCGTACGACAACCTTTGCAAAGAGTTCAATGGATGGGAATGGGAGTTCAGAAAGGAGATTTTCTCCTGGCAGACGGCAGCAGAGTTGGAAATCTCAAATTGTGACAATGAATCTCAGGTGGAAACTTGGAGAGGTCTGGTTGCAAAAAAGAAATCTGAAGCGTCCCAGAAAGTAGAAATCCAGCAAACGATGATGAAGAAGAAACTCTGCGACTACTATGAAAGGAAAGACAGACACGTGAAGCTGATAGAGAAATACAAAACAGACTTTCACAACAGTATCAAAAGTCTTGCAAATGAAATCAAACAGTCTGTGTGTACTAAATTGGATTGCGTCCTTGAGCTAAAAATCGGTTTAAAAAAGGCTCAAGACATACAGAGGAAATACAGAGGCGTGATTGAAGAGAGAGTAATGAAGCTCGTGAATGACTGCAAAGACTCAACACTGTCTGATGAACAGCTGACACAAGAGTTTGAGAAGATGTGGGCTCAAGCCACTGTAGATATACCTGGCCTGACAGAACAAGACATACCTGCACGCATTCTCAACCAACTGAGAAAACATTTCTCAAATCGGAATGTAAATGAGAAATTGCAAAACATTGAGCTAAAGGAGATTGGAAAAGGTAAATTTAAGACCAAAATAGACCATATCGACTCAGTAATGAAGAAGGTAAAATATACATTCAGCAGCAGAGATGTACAGAGCTTTGCAGACGGTGTCATTGAGATCTCCACCCAGTTTGTTCTCGATCAAACAAAGACAAATGGAGACTACCATGAATCTTTCACAAGGGATCTTCTGGAGAAGATAGATGAATCCCTTAAACAGAGCGACAAATACAAAACAAACACACAGTTTGAGATTGACCTGAAACTTCACATTTGTGGCATTGCCTCAAGGGAATTCCTAAAGATGCACCAAAAATTCATCTCAGAGAATAATCCTGGAAGGCAGCTGGAGAAGTACAAGACTCAGTACCAGTCAGACTTTATTGATTTATACAAAAAGAGAGATCACTGCCAACGCAAAGCAACTGATTTTGTCAGACTTTGTATCAAACCTGCTGTTGAAGAGTACATCAGAAGATCTCTGGGAGTTAACATTGTGGATGAGATTTTGACCAGTTGCCATTCAGCAGAGTACAGCTCCCGCTCCTTTTTCCAGTACAATATTCTGGAAGAGTTACTGCAAAAGGACGACTTTGAGAGTTTTGTAAAGTACATTCATAAGTATAAAATATATGTTAAGGACTGGATATTTCAGCACATCCTGCAAAAGATGTCAGAAGGAAAAACGTTGTTCAAACTGAAGAATGAGAATCTGAAGGTCATTGTTAGAAAAATAACAGGAGCATTAGAACAGGCCTCAAAAGGAGAGGATGGTGTTGTGCTGCCAGACGACAAGGAAAGCATCCCAAAGCTCATCAACAACATGCGCAGATGTTTAGACAAAGACATCTGGATTTCAGTGGAGGCTGAAAAAAGCACCCTGTTTCAAATCCAAAGCACATGCCATGAGTTTACAAAGAGCCTCAGTCAATCATTGAGTGAACTGAAGGAACAGCTGGAGGAGGAGTTCTCAAACTCTGAAGACATCACTGACACTCTGAACAAACTTCCAATCAAACCACAAGATGAGCTGTTCAAGCGGGTGTTTGGCTGTGGACAACAATGTCCATTTTGTAAAGTTCCTTGTGAGGCTGGAGGCAAAGAACACAAGGAACATCATGCAGCTGTTCATCGGCCACAAGGTCTTTGTGGATGTAGGAATACAGACACTAAGAAGCTGGATGAAGCACTGTGTACAACAGATGTGCAGAGTGAAGGTGTATTCAGTAACACAGACACTAACTGGGAGTACCATCCTTACAAGGACTACACCAAGTACTATCCAGACTGGCTCATTCCTCCTGACTCCAGCATACAGGCCTCAGACTACTGGAAATATGTCCTGGTTCAACACAATGACAGATTTGCTGAAGAATACAAAGCCAAGCCAGCTGATGTTCCAGAGGCCTGGAGGAGAATCACAAAAGAAGAAGCACTGAAGGGATTAAAAGTCGCCTTCAACATAAAGTGAAGATTCAATCCTACCCATTATAGTTTAAACACAATGTTTAGACATGGAAGAGTTTATCATAAACATATGTACAAAGAAGACCAACAGGAAACCAGACCCGAACACGTTCTTCAGCAGAACAATCAGTCAGATATGAGACGATCAATACTGTTTAAAATGATCAGCTTGGCTTCACCATCATCTTTACTGATGAAAGTAAAAGTCTTCTTTCTAATGTTTTGGAACCATGACAGACAACAAGAGTTATTGTTTATTGTATTAAGTGTATGTTGTGTTGTTAATTCAACTGACTTCATGGTTTCAGACTCAATGAGGACTAAACCAGCTCCACACAGTGAACACTGTCTCATCTTTGGTCTGATTAACTCTGAGAACGACAAACGATGAGACGAACAAGTTACAGAAAAGTTCAAAGCTGGAAACTTAACCTTTTCCTACCGAGAGGGTCCCTTAAGGGTCCCTTAAGGGAAGCTCCTATATGGTTTGATAAAAATAATAAAAAAAAAAAAAAAAAAAAAAAAAAAAAATGATGTTGCATACCACGTGAAACTTCAGAACCTCGGTTAAAAGACTATTGATGCCATTTGTACATGCTCCAAACACAACTCACTCAAAGCCTATTATAATTACTACAGTACCATATTCATATTTCGCCAGGAGTGTGCACACCCACATATCTGGACCTAGCAATCGAAGCTCGATGCTAACAAAGAAACCGAGATTGCAGTAAACATGCCAACAGCACACAGATGAGGGACATATCTGTAACATCTCTCTAAGTCATACTATCACTGAGATATGAGCAAACAGACACCAGCAACACAAATCACATTATCGTTTTTTTATGTCTGGTTGAATTTTCAAAATAAAATTAAAAAAAAAAAAAAAAAAAGCCCAAAACTGCTGTATTAGGATGTATTGAACACCATTAGTAATATACAAGTGAAATATGTAGTTTGGTACATGAGAAAATTCAAATGGCACACATGGCACACATGGCACACATGGTGCCCAAATGCACATTTTGGAAACCTCGCCTAAACTCTCTGTACTAAAACCTCTAATTTTGTTCTGCTTCACTTTATCAAAGTCAAACTTTGCAGAGAGTG
>JAVDOI010000012.1:16341346-16353846 GCA_032191485.1 Leptoclinus maculatus
CCAAACGTACACCCAACGTACACCCAACGTACACCAAACGTACACCCAACGTACACCCAACGTACACCCACCGTACACCCAACGTACACCAAACGTACACTAAACGTACACCCAACGTACACCAAACGTACACCCAACGTACACCCAACGTACACCAAACGTACACCCAACGTACACCAAACGTACACCCAACATACACCCAACGTACACCCAACGTACACCCAACGTACACCCAACGTACACCCAACGTACACCCAACGTACACCCAGACAACAGGAACCTGCAGCAGAACACAAGATGTCTGCATGATGGAACTTGCTAACAGGTATGTGAATAGAGACTATAAGAGGTAGTGTGAACGTTATTATGGAGGGAAGTGACAGAAAAGGTGGGAGGTTATGTTTTTATTAATTTTGCTGAAGGGAGTAGTAGTTAAACGTTGTATTTGGCAGGGTGTGTCATCTCATATGTTCATACTTTACAGTAACATGATGTAACATGATAGAAACAGAATAGAATCTAGATCTTCATAGTAATTAAAGAGTAACTAAAAGCTAGAGTTTTGGCTGAAGAGCCTCTGTAAATAGAAAATAAAAAAGCACCAACATTCATCATGAACATACATCATGTCTGTTGTCGGATCTTTTTCCATCATCATTGTATTATAATCAGCCTTTTGTCTCTTTTCTGTGGACTTGAAATTAATCCATCAGTTACAACATCTGACTCCGTGTTCACTGATTATGTGTGTGTTTGAGTGTGTGTTTGAGGTATTAGGTTGTTAGACTTTTAGCATTTAGCAACTGGCAAGTTAGAAAGCCAGCAAGCTAATGTTTTAATGCTTTAATGCTACAGAACATTAAAAAGCACCACGTGAACTGGAGGGCTTGTTCTACGTTACTTTAACATGTAGCCAGACGTGTTTTTAACTTACCGTTCATGATGTCCATCACCATTTTTAATTAGCTTATGCTAATCGCTAGCGCTAATATCTAAATCGCTAATGAAAATCTCTGTTTGTTGTGATGATTATGGCAATAGTTCTGTACAGGGACTGTTACGGTGATAGAATACACTATGCACTCTTATAAACATGGGTGACTTTGAATTTACATGCGAGGCTGGGATCGGTGTATTATAGCAATTAGCATTTGCGCTAGCTACGTGTATGCTAGTGATTGGCATAAGCAATTCACAATGCATATTATGTGATGTCATCATGAAGAAGAAATAGTACAAAAGAAGAACTAAATATTATGTTAAATTGTTGTCTGTAAGTGAACATGAGAGCTTTTGAGAGGCCAGGGTTGGATTCTTTCTGTTTGTTCTCAGGTTTAGGTTAACGGTGACTCTGAATTGGTGTGAGTGTGAATGTATGTCAGCGCTGGGATAGTCTGGTGACCTGTCCAGGTGAACCCCTCATTCCTTCCATAATGGATGGATATTCAGACGCTCTCTTCTCATTTTTCTTTGTGAAGTTTTGTTTTAAGATTTTTAGATGTAACAAGGCATAAAAAAGAAGATCAAGAAAGCTGTATATTGTAGAAAACAAGCTGATCTGTATGAGAAACAGGTGAAAAACAATCTTCGTGGTAAAGAAGGAGATCTTTTTTAAATGTGTAACATCTGTGATTGTAACGTCTTCTTCCTCTGCGTCTTTACGTCCCAAAATGAACCTGAACTGAAATGAAATGAAAACCGTTTTCAAACCAGATGTAATTTGTTGGAAATGAGCCGTTGAGCGTTAATTAGAAACACCTCCGCACGTGTGGAGCTGACGCCAAAACAAAAGGAGCGAAGGAGTCAAGACTCCACGTTTCCACTGATGAGGGTTCCTGCAGAAACACATTGAGCCTCATCAGTTTTCTGTTGATGGAAAATACATTCAAATCCAAGAGTGACGAATAAACATTTAAAGGACATTTCTTCTAAAAACTGACGCTGAACATTTCCTCACACGAAGTTTGATCCAAATCTTCTGTCCTCGCTTCATCTCAGTGAGTCACGCTTTATCAGTCTGCTGTCGTAAGAGATGTGTGTGTGTGTGTGTGTGTGTGTGTGTGTGTGTGTGTGTGCGTGTGCATTATCCTGCGCCGTTGGCAATACAGCCACAATAGAGCTGACTAATGCAGAAATAGACTGCAGGCTAAGCTCCTTTCTCCACAAATGTCTTGAAATGTGAAGGGTGCATTCTGTGGCCCGTTCCTGCAGTATTTATATCTCCCTCTTCATCCGGTGATATAGAAATGTGCGTCACCAGTTTGAGTCCACACACCTACTGACACACACACACACACACACACACACACACACACACACACACACACACACACACACACACACACACACACACACACACTCACAAAAACAAAGTAAGAAGCAGTTCCACTGCGCCGCCTAATAAAAAGCCAATTCTGATAACACTTCATAGAAACATTTCTGTTGAGGGCTTAATGTGTGTGTGTGTGTGTGTGTGTGTTTGTGTGTGTGCGTGTTTGTGTGTGTGCGTGTGTGTGTGTGTGCATCTTGTTTTAGTGGGTAAAACACAGATGTAGTCTGTTTGTTTCTGGTGCTAATGGCATCCTCAGACACAGCTCATTATGTCGGCGGGGAGGGAGGTGGAAGAATCAAGATTGAAAGAAAAAGAGACAGAGAGAGAAAGAAAGCGTCTCAGGAATCCGTCATTTTAATGACATTTCAGTGAACAATGGGTTCACTTGCAGAGTGTAGTAGATGCAGAACTTTGGCTTAGATTCTAAACTAGGCGGCAGCCTCCAGTTCTGAAAAGTGAAGTCAAAGCTTCATGTCTTAAAGCTGCATTCTCTCTAATGTTCACCAGGGGGCGACTCCTCTGGTTGTATAGAAGTCTATGAGAAAATGACTCTACTTCTCTCTTGAGGGTCAGTAGAGAGAATGCAGCTTCAACACATGAAGCTTTGACTTTACCTTCAAGAACCGGAGGTCTCCTCCTGGGTCTGACATGTCAATTAGTGAGCAGTCGACGCATTAGCAGGCTGGTTGTCTTACCAGTATTTGGTACAAACTTTCATTTCCAGTTGTAATCTCAATGACCCCATTTACATTCTCACACACACACACACACACACACACACACACACACACACACACACACACACACACACACACACACATACAGATGCGTCTCTGTTGGTTGGACACACATCTGATTGTCTTTTATTGCCTCTGTAAATCAGAGTTGGCGCTGCTCCAGTCCAGAAGGTTGTGGTGATGCACTTGAAGCTTTTCAAAAAGGCCTGAAGAAAAATAACGTCTGCACTTTCAACAATAATATTGTAGCTTCTGTTAGCCAACGGCTAAACACAAACACATGTGTTGACAGCCTGAGAGGAGTAAAGCTCACATACTCGCTGTGTCTCAGGGAGAAACCGATGTATTCCACATTAACGCTTGCTCAGGGCAAGTGAACTCTGTGTTTGGGCAAGTTGATTGCCTCACGCATCGAAAAGTGAAAAATGGGACCTTTATTTGGGATGCCTCGATTGATCCACTGTCAATGTTATAGTATTCAGTAAAACAATTAAAAAGATCCTTAAAAATGTTACTTTGTGAATCCGTGTTGAAATCAGCAGGAGAGCTGGTTTACGTTAGCTGTTAGCCGTTAGCTGTTAGCCGTTAGTTGTTAGCTGTTAGCCGTTAGCTGTTAGCCGTTAGCCGTTAGTCGTTAGCTGTTAGCTGTTAGCTGTTAGCTGTTAGCTGTTAGTCGTTAGCTGTTAGTCGTTAGCTGTTAGCTGTTAGTCGTTAGCTGTTAGCCGTTAGCCGTTAGTCATTAGCTGTCAGCCGTTAGCTGTTAGTCGTTAGCTGTTAGCTGTTAGTCGTTAGCCGTTAGCCGTTAGCTGTTAGTCGTTAGCTGTTAGCCGTTAGCTGTTAGCCGTTAGCTGTTAGAGATGAATTATGAGCTGTTTAACTTCCTAACACGAGCTCTAAGCTCATTATTATACTTCATTAATACTAATAATGATGAGCTTCTGTAGAAACCAGAGTATGGGAATGTTGGATCAGTGGAAAGACGGTTTTCATTACTTTTATTTTATTTCTGTCGAGTTTGAATAAAGTGCGTTTTACAATGATCAACGGTTTCTGTCAATGGAGTCGTGGCTTTGATGAAAGCATGTTAATTAGTTTTGTATGGTAAAAAATTATAATAATTGTCCAAACCCTTTTATTTATTAATAGGCCTACGTCTTCACACACCTTACAACATCTTATAAAGCTCAACAGTTTTTTAATATCTGGCTATAATGCGTCTCAAACAGACAGATTTCAATCTGTCTTTAACGTATTTAAAGTTCAGAAATGCTCCGTGCATTAAGTATCATAATCTGCCATTGTTCACGTTGTGTAATGAACAATGTCAGATTAGGAGCATTGCCTACTGTCATTGGTCTACTTGTGCTCATGCAGATGTTTACTGATTGGTGTGAGTTTCGTCCTTCGATCGACGATGCTGCTGAAACGTGGTCAACGTAAGAACAACAGATGACTCCAGTCTAGACGCCCGAGTGTCACTTTCATCCTCGCTGACAGGTTGTTCCACATCGAGGTGACGAGGACGGGGCTCCGTTTGTTTACGGGCTCGTTTCAGCATCTGTCAAACAGCATCACGGCCACCAATCAGACGGCAGGTCAGGCTGGAGAGCGTGCACGGTGGTGTAAATCCAAGAGAACACCCATCATTGATCTGTGGACGGGGTCACGACCTCCTCCTGTGTCGCTGATAGAGGAGGGGAAGGGGGGGGGGGGGGGGAGATTAATTAACAGGAAGTAATTTGGGTGGAAAGCTGTCCCGTGGTGATCTGGTCCGACGTGGTAAAATTGAGCCCCCCCCCCTCCTGTCTTTGTTAGGGACGTGGATTTGACAGGAGGGGGGGGGGGGGGGTAGATAAGGAAGAGGGAGGCAGAAGGAGGAGGGGGAGGGAGGGATGAGGTGGTGGGTGGGTGGGGGGGGTCCCCATCTGCCGCTGAGCGTGCCGGGCCCAAAGGCTTTTGTTGTGAAGGAGTGATGAGACAGATAGATGGTCGTTGTCACCAACCGCTGGTTTAATCAAGTGAAAGTGTCCCAGCGTGTAACATGTTCACCCCCCCACGACCACACACACACACACACACACACACTGTGACAAATAATGATTCCTCATCTTTAATGAATAACTGAGAGTCTGCTGAAATGGATTAAATGAGCAGAAATCAATCAAGAGAACAGAAATGTGCATAACAATTGGACATTTATCCATTTATTTCTGCTACTTTGTGTGTGTGTGTGTGTGTGTGTGTGTGTGTGTGTGTGTGTGTGTGTGTGTGTGTGTGTGTGTGTGTGTGTGTGTGTGTGAGTGTGTGTGTCTCCTCAGTGCATTGTGGGACATTTTTGGGTCTGTGTGGCCTTCAATGCGTTTTATTTCGCACTGTATTTGGGTCTATCTATAGATTTAAAAAGAGCAGTGGCAGCCTCTCATCTCACTGTCACCTCAACCCGAATTCAATCACCAACCCCTGCGATGCAGGCTGATGTGCGCATGCGTGGTCCGTAATTAAAGCAGCTGCGTCAAGTCAGAATGTCAGCGGAAGTGAGACGATTTGACCTTCAAAATAAAATCACAGTTTTTACACAAAAAATTAAAATCAAAGCATCAACCTTCACTGACAGTGATTTAGAAATAAAACGCAGCTTTGTATAATAAAGATAAAATGACTGGTTTTGTTAGAGGGATAGAGATAGATAGATAGATAGATAGATAGATAGATAGATAGATAGATAGATAGATAGATAGATAGATAGATAGATAGATAGATAGATAGATAGATAGATAGATAGATAGATAGATAGATAGATAGATAGATAGATAGATAGATAGATAGATAGATAGATAGATACCAGTGGTGGGCCGGCATTGTATACCTGGGCCTTCACTTCACACTATTATTAGTTTCGTGTAAAAATGAAGCTCAACACCTATAAATCCACTAACTGTAGAGAATACGCTGAGAGTGCGTCTCCTCTCTGCTCTGACTGCAGCGTCTCCTCTTCTGTGAGAGTAACTGTGAGTGCTTTGGGGCGGAGGAGGGGCTCACGGCAGCACCGCTGCTCGTTACCACAGTAACTGTAGAACGTACGTGTTTTAACGTCATCGAGTCAAAACACCAGACAAGTCTCCAACAACACCAGAACAAGTCTCCAACAACACCAGAACAAGTCTCCAACAACACCAGAACAAGTCTCCAACAACACCACAACAAGTCTCCAACAACACCAGAACAAGTCTCCAACAACACCAGAACAAGTCTCCAACAACACCAGAACAAGTCTCCAACAACACCAGAACAAGTCTCCAATAACACCAGAACAAGTCTCCAACAACACCAGAACAAGTCTCCAACAACACCAGAACAAGTCTCCAACAACACCAGAACAAGTCTCCAACAACACCACAACAAGTCTCCAACAACACCAGAACAAGTCTCCAATAACACCAGAACAAGTCTCCAACAACACCAGAACAAGTCTCCAACAACACCAGAACAAGTCTCCAACAACACCAGAACAAGTCTCCAACAACACCAGAACAAGTCTCCAATAACACCAGAACAAGTCTCCAACAACACCAGAACAAGTCTCCAACAACACCAGAACAAGTCTCCAATAACACCACAACAAGTCTCCAACAACACCAGAACAAGTCTCCAACAACACCAGAACAAGTCTCCAACAACACCAGAACAAGTCTCCAACAACACCACAACAAGTCTCCAACAACACCAGAACAAGTCTCCAACAACACCAGAACAAGTCTCCAACAACACCAGAACAAGTCTCCAATAACACCAGAACAATTCTCCAACAACACCAGAACAAGTCTCCAACAACACCAGAACAAGTCTCCAACAACACCAGAACAAGTCTCCAATAACACCAGAACAAGTCTCCAACAACACCAGAACAAGTCTCCAACAACACCAGAACAAGTCTCCAACAACACCAGAACAAGTCTCCAACAACACCAGAACAAGTCTCCAACAACACCAGAACAAGTCTCCAACAACACCAGAACAAGTCTCCAATAACACCAGAACAAGTCTCCAACAACACCAGAACAAGTCTCTAGATTTGTCGCTAGTAGCTTTTGACAAAACAAGTCTCCATGAGGGTTTGGAAAGTCGCCAGATTTAGCGAGAAAGTCGGCAAGTTGGCAACACTGGCACCGGCTAAATATGTCCCCAGAGCAACATAGGACGTAACAATGGTTCCTATCACATATTAAACCAAACAAAAATCCATCTTCATAAAAACAAGTTGTACAAATAATAATATATAAACAAGCATATTAAAGCTACTGCAGATGTAAAAAGAAACACATTTAACTTACCAGAGCTGCTGTTCACTATTTAAAGACAAAGTCCATCCTCCTTTCTTTGTTAATAAAGAGTTTAATCTCACGGTTGTTCAGTACATCCGTGCGTTTTAGTTCCAGTAAGAAGTCCTTCTCGATTCATGGACGCCAGTGAAGACAGTCGAGCCTCCCCAGTTGTATTTCTTGAATACGTTTTAATGCGTTTGAGGCTGAAAATGTCCGCTCGACAGAGGCAGCAGATATTGGGATTGTCACCGCCCAACATGTCAGGCTAGCCCACTGACCAATCACGTATGGCTAGGCCAGCTAGCAGGCTCTGACACTCAAAGAATACGCCCAACATGTCAAACTAAAGATCTGATTGGTTGAACACTATGACAATCAACAATATCGTCCCCATTCACTTAAACTGCACATGGATTCACTTGTGAGTCTGCAGGCCTCGGGCCTCTCTTCTTACCTAGAGACACAGAGGTGAAATCTGATTGGATAAAAGCTCTACTTAAAACAAGCTGCACTGGAAGCAGAGCAACTGAGGAAGACAGTAGCTGTGCAATGAGAAAATAAGATAATGGGAAAAATAATTTTATAAATTATAATACATGTAGTGTATTTAAGAACAATTATAAAATAGCTATAACTTTGTGATTCTGTTTAGGCCAGCAGAGAAGGCCTTGAAGGCCCTGACGGCCCACCACTGGTATATAGATAGATAGATAGATAGATAGATAGATAGATAGATAGATAGATAGATAGATAGATGGATAGATGGATAGATGGATAGATGGATGAATAGATATGACTTTTGAAAATTATATAGAAAAATAAATAAGCCGTGAGGATTTACAAACATTTCTATTTGAACCTTTCACTTCATGCCCGTCATCACACAGTCCTGCAATGTGAAGTGAAAAGTCTTTTTTGTTTTTTTGTTTGTTTGTTCTGTTTGTCTCTGCCCTATGTAAAGCGTCTTTGAGTATTTAGAAAAGCGCTATATAAAATTAAAATATTATTATTATTATTATTATTTTGAAGGGGACAACCGGAAGTGTGCGCTCACATCGCCTCTCTGCTGACGCAGGCTGCTGGAGCGGCGGGCAGCGGCAGTAGACGCTGTCCCATCACCAGATCCCCTCACCAGATCACACCCAACGGGGCTGCAGAGACCCGCACCATGACACCCAGGAGGCTCACACCCGCAACCTCAACCCCGCACTGAGGGACACAATTTGTGCGGACGACTGCCGAGCGGTGGACGTGGAGACATACGCGCACGTGCACGCACGCCCGCACTGGGGGGAGGGTGGCGGGGGGTGGGGGGGGGAGACGAATATTGCAGCGACCAAAAAGAGAAGAGAGGAACGCCGACCGAGGCGAACTCCATCCACTGCGCCGCGGCGGATTTTGCGCTTTTTTTCCTCTCCAGAAGCGCGTCCCGCACGGACACCCGCAAGAAACACAAGATTGCTCTCTGTGAGTCATCTCACGCCAAAAAGAAACAAACATGTCATCGTCGGCCAAAGACAGCGGGCATTACGCCAACTATGTGGGACCGTACCGCCTGGAGAAGACGCTGGGCAAAGGACAGACAGGTCAGTGATGCGCGCGTGACGCGCTTCGGGACTCGCTGACATCATGTTGGGTCGCTTTTATTTGATTTTGTGCATCTGCGTGTTCTGAATGTGCGGCAAATGAGGAAGTGCAGAAATGCCCGATAAGTGCGGATGTTTCTGGTGGATGCGGCTTTACTGGATGCAGGGGGGGGGGGGGGGGTAACTGCTGCTTCCATGCTCATGATGACAGTGATGACGGTGATGATGGTGGTGGTGATGATGAGGATGATGATGATGGTGGTGGTGATGATGAGGATGATGATGGTGGTGGTGGTGGTGTGCCTTTAATCCTTGTTGTCAGGCAGAGAGGGCTCGGTGTTAATAGGCCCGCGTGGAGTTTTCTCGTCTCTAATTCCGTTATATCGTCCATCTGCTGCTCTCTGCAGAAGAGGCAGAGCAGTGATGCTGCACTGTCCGGTCCATGCACACACACACACACACACACACACACACACACACACACACACACACACACACACACACACACACACACACACACACTGCAGCTGCAACATCACACATTCCTGCATATTAGTTGTAATGGTGCAGTCTGCAGAGATCATTGTTGGACCTTCTCTCTCTCTCTCTCTGGGTTCAGATGTCTGGCTGGTGTTCTGTGATACTGGTAGGACCAGTAGGACCCAGTAGGACCAGTAGGACCAGCTGTACTGTACATCACAGTTACGTGTGGGTTCATCACTGGCTGCTCGTTAAAAAGAAATCAAACCAAAGTGTCATTTTTTCAGTGTTTCATGAGTCATTTTTCGGAGAAATCTGTTCAGTTTTATTGTTGATTTAAACTTTGTGATGGTTTTGAAGGTGCTGTTTCCACCATTTAAACAATAGAGACACCCCTCCATATAGTACTTCATATCCTTCAGGTATGAAAATCCATGTGTTGAGTTGAACATTACATCATGATTGATATTTAAATGAAACTCCTACAGGACCAACATAGAACCAACTATAAATGAGGATTTCAATGATCATAAAACATGTTCAAGAGATGAAAGAAGATAGAGGTTCACTCATTCAGACGGACATTTCTTAACTTCAACATCTCTGAAGCAGGCTCGAGTATCTTTGATGGAACCTGGTTTCTTTCCGTTACCTGGACTTTAAAGAACCAGCTGAGCCTTTGGCTCCAGCTTCTTTCTTTGTATTTCCATTTTATTTGACAGAAAGTGACACCAGGACTATAGTTCTGTGATGTGCTGGTGCTGTTGTGGATAGTAATGGTGTCCAGTACTTGCTCTACCTTGTAGCTCTGGGTTTGGTCCACAGCGTCTGTCTCTGTAGCTGCTGAGTGCTAAAGTCTCCGACTCCGTCTGCTGAGCAGGAAGCTTTTATTCTGAAAAGGAAGCTTTGAGAGTACGGAGAGTGACCACCAAAGAAAAGTGAATCAATGAGCTTAAACTCACCATGAAGGTCGTCATGTTGTGTCATATGACACCACGCTATCATGGAAACATCAACACAGTGGTGCTTTGAAACAGTCCGACATGTAAATCATCTGTTTGACACCGAGGAGCGATGACGTCTCTCAGCACACAATGTGATTTGTCAGTGAACAGCAGCTATGTGGCATAGTGTTTGGGATGCCCCACCATCTGTGGTCACATGCAGCCAGAACTGATCCAGGTGCCCCCCCCCCCCCTCAGCACCGGCAGGTCGAAGCTTTACTCCGCTCCGTTCCCTCGATGGCTGAATAATTCATAACCGACCAATTATCTGGTTGGATTGTAACAGCCTGTATTGCTGCTTTGTTAATTACACAATGCTTCCATTTAAGCAGATGGAATAAGATGAGTGCACACAGATCGTTGGCTTTGTTCTGCAGCGGGATTCATTACAGGAACTGAATCAGAGGAGTAAAGGTCCACGTCACAGCTTCTAGTCTGTCGCTTCCAAAACCAGCTCCTCACATGTTCCTCTGCAGCTTTGATCTTCTGTAATCTGAAGTCCTGCTGAAACACAACCATGATGACTAGAAGTAGAGAGAACTACAACACGTCTATAGTAAAACACAGTTACCATAGTAATATGTTTTGATCATTTATTTTACAAAAGTTGGAAAACAATGGAATCTTTATATCCAACACGTTTCCAAGTGTCCACAAGTGTTGAAAAGAAATGGAGGCTCTACTCGTTACATATATTAAACTATTCACATCTCTACAGCCTCTCCTCTCCTCTCATCTCCTCTCCTCTCTCCTCTCCTCTCCTCTCCTCTCCTCTCCTCTCCTCTCCTCTCCTCTCCTCTCCTCTCCTCTCCTCTCCTCTCCTCTCTCCTCTCCTCTCATCTCCTCTCCTCTGCCCTCTCCTCTCCTCTCCTCTCCTCTCCTCTCCCCTCCTCTCCCCTCTCCTCTCCTCTCATCTCCTCTCCCCTCTCCTCTCCTCTCCTCTCCCCTCCCCTCCTCTGTCCTCTCCTCTCCTCTCCTCTCATCTCCTCTCTCCTCTCCTCTCCTCTCCTCTCCTCTCCTCTCCTCTCTCCTCTCCCCTCCTCTCCTCCTCTCCTCTCCTCTCTCTCTCTCTCTCCTCTCCTCCTTTCCTCTCCCCTCCTCTCCTCCTCGCCTCTCCTTCTCTCCTCTCCTCTCCTCTCCCCTCCTCTCCTCTCCTCTCCTCCTCTCTCTCTCCTCTCCTCCTTTCCTCTCCCCTCCTCTCCTCCTCGCCTCTCCTTCTCTCCTCTCCTCTCCTCTCCCCTCCTCTCCTCTCCTCTCCTCCTCTCTCTCTCCTCTCCTCCTTTCCTCTCCCCTCCTCTCCTCCTCGCCTCTCCTTCTCTCCTCTCTCCTCTCCTCCTCTCCTCCTCTCTCCTCTCCTCCTCTCTCTCTCCTCTCTCTCTCCTCTATCAGCTAGCAAATATGACAACGTCTCCTCACACACCGTCCGTATGATATCTTATCAAAAGTTACTCCTTTTTCATTTTTTGTCTTTTTCCCACAAAAGTCCGGCAACACGCGTCAATTTCTGCTCGTTACATTAAACTTCCGTCTCCACAGGAAACAGCTCAGTTAGGTTTAGGAAAACTGAGGTTTGAAAAGCTGATTGAAAGTAGTCGGACTCGTGTTTGGAGCTCGTCAACCTCAGAGGAGCTCGTCAACCTCAGAGGAGCTCCTCAACCTCAGAGGAGCTCGTCAACCTCAGAGGAGCTCGTCAACCTCAGAGGAGCTCCTCAACCTCAGAGGAGCTCCTCAACCTCAGAGGAGCTCGTCAACCTCAGAGGAGCTCGTCAACCTCAGAGGTGCTCCTCAACCTCAGAGGTGCTCCTCAACCTCAGAGGTGCTCCTCAACCTCAGAGGAGCTCCTCAACCTCAGAGGAGCTCCTTAACCTCAGAGGAGCTCCTCAACCTCAGAGGAGCTCCTCAACCTCAGAGGAGCTCCTCAACCTCAGAGGTGCTCCTCAACCTCAGAGGTGCTCCTCAACCTCAGAGGAGCTCCTCAACCTCAGAGGAGCTCCTTAACCTCAGAGGAGCTCCTCAACCTCAGAGGAGCTCGTCAACCT
>JAVDOI010000012.1:16358846-16363846 GCA_032191485.1 Leptoclinus maculatus
GATAAAAAAAGAAAAGATCTCACAACAGGAACAACAGAGTCTGTTTATCTGGCGCGGCTCGACGGAGAGAGAGATGCTGTTAGTGTGATTCAATTAGCTGAAGCACACACACACACAGACACACACACACACACACACACACACACACACACACACACACGTGTTCCCGGGTGTTGAGTTAGTTTGGATTGCTGTCATCTTGCCTCTGGCTGTCAGTCACTAACAAGTCTCCCAGAGCGAGTCAGCGTTCTGCTGCTGAAATATTCAGGTAGCTGAAGAAGTGTGTGTGGATGAAACTGTGTGTGTGTGTGTGTGTGTGTGTGAGTGTTGCTTCTTCAAAATGTCCTCATGCTGGGATTGTTATGGAAGTCTCATTTATTTTCCTGGCAGAAACATGATAGTTTTCATCATAAAACAGCTGATCAGTTTACAGCCCAAGGTGGGCTAGATTAGAATTTAAAGAATTCACACCGAGACGCGTCTCAACCAGGAGTCAACCTCCGGTTCTCCGGTACGCAACCAGGCCATCAGATGTAAATAACGGGAGAAAAATGGATTTAATGCAGGCATCGAGCTCCTGCTGTCGCTCTGCTGTTCAATAAGGATGAGGGGGACATTTATATAGTTTATTGTAATTAAAAACCGCATTTATCCGTTCCTACCACATCTACCGGCATCAAAACAGGAAGTCGCGATGTGACGATGACGAGCGGTGCGGCTTCTGGCCTGGAGTTTAAAAGTTGAGAGTAATTTGAATTATTTTATGCAGAAACGCAGCAGTACCAACGGTGAACAGTGGGTTTGCGGTCAAATGCGTTTCTAGAGACGCGGCTCGGTGTGAACGAGGCCTAATGCAGGATCCGTACCGGATCAGGACCCGGGATCAGGACTCGGGATCTCGGGATCAGGACTCGATTAGTCCAAATAGTCAACAAAAATCCCATGAGTGTTAGTCGACTTCTGGTCGAGCACAGCCATGCTAACGTTAGCTGTTAGCTGTTAGCGGTGGGCAGCACAGTCCTGCTTGGCTAATTAACGGCGCTAACAGCTAACGCTAACAGCTAACGCTAACAGAGGTTGCATTGAGTTACATTATGATGTGTTTCAGCTCTTTTCAGTAAAAACTATTTGCAATTGGCAAAGGTGAATTATCTTGTAAAAATAAGTTTTTGGTGATCAACAGGGATTAATAACACATTAATGATGAAATGAGTGCAGGTTGAAGTACATGTGATTTATTGTTGTGTTACCATGGTATTGAATTGTTTATTGAGAGTGTGTAATTCACTGGTATTGGTATTGAATACTACATTTGTGGTTTTGTGAGATCCCTACGGGGGTTTAAGGTGGATTTAGACCTCTCTCTTCTCATTTCCTGTCTGCTCTCTACTGTCTTCTTGACTCCTTCTCTCCTCCTTTCTCCCCTTTGTCCTCCCTCTCTCTTTATGTCTGCTGTTAGATGAGCGATGTCTCACCTCTGCAGTTCGTACACACTCGTGTCCTGAATTCATCCCCAGTCAATCATGTTCATGAAGTGTTTGTCGGAGCTTTAATCAGCTCCTGCAGCGTGCATATGCCCAGCTGGATAATTGTCATGTGAGTGCTGGTGATTGCTTTGTTGGTAGGTACGTAGCACACGTTTGCACCAATGAAGTCGATGACGTGAACGCGTGGGACGACGTTTTCACCACCTGCTGTGACGGTTTACGGCTGTTTTCGGCGTAGGAGTTTGTGACGCAGCGTCGATGACGTCTGTGTGGATCGGATGGAGGGGAGATGAGGTTTAGAGATCCTGCTGAGCTCCATCGGTCCCAATCAGCAACACTTAACAACCCCATTTCAACACCTGCTGAAGATGGAGCCGCTGAAGAGGTGCAGCAGAGGTGCAGCAGAGGTGCAGCTGTCAGATATCCACAGACGATACCAGGACAGAAGTCCAGCTGTTTATCACTGTGCACTTCCTGGAGTGTTTTTAGCCTTAAAGCGACTTTATTGATGTAGCACCTTTCATACAAACATACAGTAGCAAGATTAAAACAACAAAAAACAAAAACACACAGAAATGTAGAATGTTGCATGAAAATTACAACAATAAAACATTAAAATGTTGAAAATAAATACAATAAAATGGGATGAAAATCATTTAAAAACCAACGATAAAAGCTCTAAAACAAAGACCATAACATTACAACATTATTAACATTAAAAGCCAAAATAAGAACATTTGCCTTTAATTTCCTTTTAAAATACGGAGAGTTTGTCATTTAAACATCCAGAAGCAGAAAAGTACTTTTATAGGACACGTTTATACCTTTATAAACAATTCTAAAAGATAAATGTAGCCACTTCAGTGTCTTTGGCAGTGGGGTGATGTTATATATTTTCTTTCTGAATCAGCCTTTTTTATTTTGTTTTGAATTAATCCGGTAAAAAAGGAAATGACATCATCATAAATTAGCATTTAAGCATCTTTCTGAGTCAAAGGTCTGACTTTGTCGATATTTCTAAGGTTAAAAAGAGGATGTTTTAATGACCTTGTTAAATGATAATGAAATGTTCAGAGACTTGTGAGGAGTTTCATTAACAGTAAAAAAAGACTGAAATTAATTAGTGAACTAAACAGAAAACCAGCAGCGTGGTGAGGTTGGAATAGAGATTAAACTAAATGAACCTTTAATGGCTGAGGTTCCAACCAATCAGCACAAAACTGTTTTAGTAGAAAAAATAAAACATGTTTGTTGCAGCATTTAATGTCTTCCTGGAAATTAAATATAAAACATGTTTTATCAAACTTACATGACCTTTTTTATTGAACTTATTATAGTAAAATGATTAAAGGATTTATGTTTGACTTAAGTACCTCCTGCTAATTACCCCATTTGAGAAACACAGATAAAGGCCATTCAAGTTCAGATAATTCCACCTCCCAGCCTTTATTAGTGACCATCCTTCTTCTGTTTGGCTTTTATTTGAATACCAGTTTGATCTGGAACTTACAGGACATGGGATATTTTGGGTTTTAGACCGAGAAGCCAGACGTGACCTCGGGCTCTGGTGTGTTTTAGTTCATGCCGATTTGTAAAAAGTCTGAATTCATGTTTAGTTAGTTCTCTCCACAAGGTTTACACACACACAATAGAGACACATAGTTTGGTCTCTATTGATACGAGGGATCGTAGAGCTCCGGTGAACACAGACGGCTACAGGATTCATTTCCTGATTCAACAACGGCAGGACGTCAGCGATGACAGCAGAAACATCTCAACGCTGATAGGCTATCGCGCCGCAGCGTCACGCCATTTTTTCGCCGAAGTTGAAAAATTTCAACTCACGCGTTTGGGGCGTTTGTGGCGCAAAACGCGCCGCGCCATCGCAAGTTCGCATCATTCCAGTCTCATCGCGTCTGTGCATAGACTTTGTATGTAATCTACTCACGCCTTTACACGATCTATCTAATTGATGTCTGATTCAAATAACATCAGCTTCACCTGCTGTTTGCATGTGGAGCTGCTCGGGTCACCGTGGCCGAGGCGTCGGGTCACCAGGATCTGCCGTCTCGGCTTTAATCCATGTAACTTCCTGTCGGGTCCGATAGCCCGACCAGCGCGTCTTCACGTGCTTCAACATTCAACAAGAGAGCGATTTAATGCCTCAATCAATAGGCGGGAATGGATAAGCCCCTCATGGTGCCACGGCCCTCTTCCCTCGGCCAAAAACTTAATAAAATTGAGCATAAATCCCTCGTCTCTCTCTCTCTCTCTCTCTCTCTCTCTCTCTCTCTCTTTCATCCTTTTCCAAAAGCAATCTGGACTTTTCCCCCTGAGTCAGCACTTACAGTGTCCAGGAGTGAAGCAGGGGAAATTAGCATCTGAAGAGCTGCTTTACTTCCCTCTGCCCACGCTCGACCCCTCACTTCATTTTCGTAGCAATATAGAATTTCTGGTATCTCGTGTTAGATAAATAAACTCCCCCTCCCTCCCTCCCTCCCTCCCTCCCTCCCTCCGACCGTCCACTAAAACTCCTGACTGGTGCATGATGGGACGGCCGAGTGCTTTTGGCAACGAGCGATTTGACTTTGGAGCGTTACAGCGAAGAGGACGCGGATGGAAAGTCCACTTAAACACGAAACCTCGATGAGGTTTTTTTTTGTAATTGGCTCATCAGCATTACCCATGAGCACCGGGGACAGAGGCAGCAGGCTGCGGCGCTGCGCTCGCTCCAGCTTTTTGCTGTTTCATGTCCTTCTGCACCAGCGGGCTAAAAGAACCCGGTCCCGACTAGTGGTGTAATGGACCGCTGTCGATCTGTGATCCGTACTGATCCCCCTCACAGTGTAACGTTAACCATCACAGTGTAAATAAAGTTGTACTGACTCAGTAGAACACGTGTTTCTAGTCTCTGATCTCTGATCATGTTTCATTGTAAACAACCAATCAGTGTTTAAACCAACAGGAGGAGAGCTAGTAACGTTAGCAGCACCGCTAACGGCTAACCAACAGGACGAGAGCTAGTAACGTTAGCAGCACCGCTAACGGCTAACCAACAGGAGGAGAGCTAGTAACGTTAGCAGCACCGCTAACGGCTAACCAACGGAGGTTCACTTCAGTTCATTTAGAATTTCTGATGGTTTACTGACTTCAGATCAGTAAACCAGCTGCCATAATAAACCAACAAAGGGATCTGGATCTGTTAATATGGATCATCAATGATCAGGGATCTCTAGAAGTTATATTTGCTCCCTGTTTTATTTTGTTCTGATCCGATCCGTGAGTTTGATGACCCGTTGCTCCTCTGGTCCTTGCTGCCCCAGAACAGGCGTCCGGTCCACACAGATGGTCCGTCAGTGTACAGATGAGCTGCTGGAGCCCTCGGTGAAACATCCAATCATGTGGCATAATGAGATTAAGGGGCGGGGGTGTGAAACGCCATTATACTCACTTTACTGGTAGTGCTGGTATACCCCTGCTCCCAGGCATGTGTGTGTGTGTGTGTGTGTGTGT
>JAVDOI010000012.1:16368846-16388846 GCA_032191485.1 Leptoclinus maculatus
GTCATCGTTTCTAATTGGTCCCAATCATTCATTAGGGCTTGATTGGCAGCATGGCTCAGCCAATTAGATGCCAGGATGTGACACCGGCAGCTCGCCGAGTGTCTCTCTCTCTCTCTCATGGTGTGTGAGCATCTGTGTTATGAAGGACCTGCTTCAAACAGCACGGGAGGACACACACATACACACACACACACACACACACACACACACACATACACACACACATACACACAGACACACATACACACACACACACACACACACATACACACACACACACACACACACACACACACACAGACACACACACATACACATACACACAGACACACACTCACAGACACACACACACACATACACACACACACACACATACACACATACACACACACACACACACACACACACACACACACACACACACACACACAGACACACACACACACACACACACACACACACACACACACACACACACAGACACACACACACACACACACACACACACACACACACACACACACACACACACACACACACACACATACACACAGACACACACACACACACACATACACACAGACACACAGACACACACACAGACACACACACACACACACACACACACACACACACACACACACAGACACACACACACACACACACACACACACACACACACACACACACACACACACACACACACACACATACACACAGACACACACTCACACACACACACACACATACACACAGACACACAGACACACACACAGACACACACACACACACACACACACACACACACACACACACACACACTCATCTTTAGCCAAGCTTCCTGCATCCCAGCATGCAATTCCTGCAGCAGCAGAAATACAGATATTTTTTATCTCAGTTTCCTTCCAACATTGCTTATTAAACATTTATAAAAAGAAAATCAAGCAAATAAAAATATGGCAATCTAAGACGTAAAATAGTGCAAAGTTAAAATATAAGAATAATATGTACATAAAATATAACTACGATAATATTTCAAGTCTGTTAAACAGTGAAGCACATTTCATTTCCTCTGTCCTTCACAATAAAAGTCTCCCCGTTGTTTTGTTATTCATAAGGTTTTATTGCGAAGCAGCAAAATCAGGAAATGTTGGGTTTTCATCAGCGACTCCGACTGAAAGCTCAACTAAGCTTCAAACCAGAGATTCAGTGAGAAGCTTCAAAAGTCTGAGAGCTGAAAACACGTCTTCTCTAGTTGATGAATCTTTTAAATCATTTTTATCAAGCACACATTTCAAATATGAAATGATTATATGTGCTACTTGTGTTCTGCACAATGCTCCCCATGTTCTCACCGACTCCGGCCGATAAACCTGGTAACAGACACAAATCAATCAAAGACGCGCCGATGGAACCGCTGGCTCTTCCTCTTCTTCTTCTGTTGTCTTTAACGCGGCAACCCTTTGTGTTCGGCGATAGATAAGAACTTTAAACACATTTATTTAAATGTTAAATCTTCGAGAGTGACACTTTAATGTTTGAGGACAATCTCACCGTACGACCCACAAACCCGCCTTTCTTTGTTTTCTGCAGCAGAGTGAAAGCGATCACGCTTCATAACCGATCGCAATATTTGGTGAAGAGCTCAGCGGTCGTGTTGATCGTGAACAACTGTTTTATTTGACGGTGTGCTGCCCATCTGTCTGTCTCTCCGCCAGCTGCCGTCTGCATTCAGTCCACAGTCACCGGCGGCCAGAAGAGACGGCTCCTTGTGGCCCATTGATGCTCCTCGATGGGAGGTCAGGCCTAATTGGCCGGCGTCCTATCTGTCCCACAATACGGGCCTTTGAACGTGGAAAGCTGTTTGGTTTCAGCTCACACAAAGAGAGACTCTCCAGAGCGCTCAATGGCCTCAAGTAGCTTTAATTCAGAGCCCTTTTGTTTACTGTGAGGATCTCTGATCTCAGGCAACACCGACCCGGAAGAGACGGACACCACGGGGCAGGATTCTGTCGTCCACTAAGAAAACATGTCTTTACTTTTGAATACTTCATATTGACATTTGTTCAGAAGGTCTGTCAAAAACGTTTGTCCTGGTACCACCAGGCAGAAACCTCCGGTTCTGAAAGGTGAAGTCAGAGCTTCATGTGTTAAAGCTGCATTCTCTCTAGTGTCCACCAGGGGGCGACTCCTCTGGTTCTATAGAAGTCTATGAGAAAATGACTCTACTTCTCTCTTGATTTATTACCTCAGTAAACATTGTAAACATGAGTTTATGGTCTCAATCTCTAGTTTCAAGTCTTCTTCAATACAGCATGATGTTCATTTAGTACATATGGTCCATTTAGAGTCAAACAGACCATAAAGCAGGGGATGCTTTAGGGGCGGGGCTACACAGTGATTGACAGGTCTCTACCAGAGACGTATACGGAGTCTCTACGTCACTCCTCCTCAGTCCAGATGTGGTCACTTCCTGTTCACTGGTTGTAAAAACCAACATGGCGACGACCAAAAGGCTTCAAACCAATGAGAGATGTCACCATGACTACGTCCACTTCTTACATTCAGTCTATGATCACCACAGAGGTTTCTGTCTCTGTTATTTCATCTCTCTTGTGGACAATCGCGTCTCCTCCGTCCCACCAACACTGTGAGGCTCTGAGCTGAAGGAGGACGCAGCAGGAGAGAGATTGAGGGGTGAGGGAACTGCAGACGGGTGAGGATTGTGAGTTGATGAAGAGAGACGGCCGGTTGAAGATCGAGGAATTTCGGTCGGGACAGGAAGGTTTGATGGAGTGCGTCTGAAGGATGAGAGGCTCGGTCCTCCTCACTGTCAGGCCTGATGAAAGATTCGGTCCAGCTCGGCCTCAGACAGACTCAGAGAGACTGCCACGATCTATACATCTGTCACCATGTTGGAAATATTAGTACAGATGGACATTTGGGAAGTAACTAACCTGCACTTCTTCAGCTCAGAGCGGCCCGAAGCTCTTTAAAATAGGACTATTCTGGGATGGCTGCTTGTTGGAGTTGGTTTCATTTGTGGTGTGTCTCAGGCTGGTCTCGCTCTTCTTCTTCTTCTTCTTCTTCTTCATATTTCAGGAGACGGGAGGCTTGTGTGCATCGTGACTTTTTCAAATCTCACTGTGTCACTGCGATTGTAATTCAGTACCTGAAAAATGAGCTGAACCATTTCACAGAGAAGAAGAAGAAGGAAACCTTTAAGTTGCAATAATGACAAACAAATAGAGAAGAGACACTTTTTTATTATTATTTCTCAACTGAAATATGAGACTTTATACATTAAATTATCAAACGAATGCCCACTCACTGGGGAAAGCATTTCTTTGTAGATCTTGCTTTGTGTACTGAGATATTTTCCTGCAGAAACAGGAAAGGAACAAACACAAACTGTACAGATAAATCGATTCATAAACGCTTAATTTACCTCCTTCCTTGTGCATTTACTTTAAGTCCATTTTATTTTTTGACAAAGCTGCCGGTTCATTTGTGCTCTGGAGATGTGCTGTATGTGATACACTAAATATGTTCCTCATGTTCTAATGCCGTGTTCACACCAAACGCGCCGCCGGTCTCTTCGGGGACCATTGGTGTTCATTCACGTGAATCGCGCTGGACGCGCCGGAGAGGGGGCGTGGCTTATCGCCCTGGAAGCCGTTCAACTGTCCGCCATCAACCGTGGAACAAATAACCTCTATTTCTGCTTAGTACGTGTTGTGGAAGTCCCAGATATCAGGAAACTAAACGCCGTCATGTCTGGTTCATAACTTCATCCGGAGCAGCTCCGTGGATTATCGAGATGTATTCACTGCGTCTAGCAGCCACACGTCGCTGTTTACTACGGCTGGATGAGCCCCAAATAGCTTTTGACAAAAAAAGTCTCCATGAGGGTTTGGACATTTTTATAAATTATAATACATGTAGTGTATTTATGAAAAATGATTAAATTATGTGATAGCTATAACTTTGTGATTCTGTCAGGGCCAGCAGAGAAGGCCTTGCAGGCCCTGACGGCCCCCCACTGGCAGAAAGGAGCATTGATCTGTGCATCTCTTGTTGAGCACAATCTAAACTATGCATTGTAAATTCAGTACTTTCTATTGTTTGTATTTATATAAGATTTTATTTGTTAAATATCTTTTGTTCACCTTTATTAGATCCTTCATAGTGACGAGGCGGGGGGGGGGGGGGCACTGTATAACATTTGCATTGATTTCGGGAATCTTGTTATCAATTATTGATGTTGTCGTTGTCTCAGGTGTTTGTGGTTCGACTCCTCTTTTTTGATTGGTTCTTGCAGCCTGTGGCTATGAAGTCGTTTCATATCGTGAGTCGTTATGAAACTCTTTCAGTCTGGGAGTCTTGCTGCTATGTAGGGGGGGGGGGGGGGGCATGCCTTTAGTGAGTGTCTCACACTCAAAGCAGAGTTGTTATTAAAACACGTCACTCTCACCGAATACAAGAACATCCACATTCAAGATATTCGTGGTTTGTAGAAACCTACAATACAACTTTTGAGTTTTGTGTCCTCAATAGATAGACTGAAGTAAATGTTTGTATGCTGTCGTGCGTGGCTTTGCAATGTTCTCCCTGCAGTGGGTCATCTGACAGCGGCTCACACACACACACACACACACACACACACACACACACACACACACACACTCATAATAGGATTTCTGCTCAGGCTTCCCGCCGGCTGCCATTCACTCTCTGTCAGAGTAAGAGGATCTGCGTTCTGACACACAACGCTGAGTAGATGAAAATTTGTCTCGTTGTTTACAGTTACACATTTTCGAGCCATTTATTTTGGGTGTAACAGATTCATAATCCCGTTCTGTGTGGACGGAGCAGATCCCAGCTGTCACATCAGCCGGAGACCGAGAGATTTATGGGTCTTCAGCTGATGGAAGCTGCATTTAGAATTGATGGGTGGAGCTGTAATGACTTCTTGTCCACACGAGGAGCATCAACAGCTCATGTCAACAAACGCTTCCCAAAAAGGAATACATCGTTTTCCAGTCTACTACTTTTGTAGCTAAGTTCTCGTTGAATGAAGGTTAACTAAAACTAGCTGGTTAAACTTTTGGGAAAGAGTTTAGTTTGGTGTCGAAATACAGATTCTTTAAACGTCCATCCACCCAAAGACTTTCCAGGAAGGTCTCACTACGTTCGCTTTGCTGCTAAATAAAAACATATTCTAGGTTCTTATTAGATGCAACAGACATTGGTCGCTTTAAACCTTTTAAACTAACAACCAATATCTCAGTTTGTTAGGTGAGGGCTGTCTCCTCTACTGTATATCTCTTGTTAATACTTTAAAAGTCTTCTGCGACATTTTGTTAGTACAATATATGAATAAATAATTAGACTTGAGTGTCAGCAGCAATCATTTATTTACATTTAATACATTTTGTTCCACCAGTTCTGTCATTCTTACCCTTGAATGAACTCATTTGTTGTGAAGTTACTTTATGTACAGAGATCTTTTACCTGGTAAATAATCAGTGTTTGTGATTTCTTAGTTCTGGGCTAATAAAACATCCATTAATACTGATTAAAGCATTAATTGATTCTGTAGCTGTTCTAATAGACTAAAAACATAATCAATGAGTAAAATGCTGTTTACACTTAATGCACCAAAGTTACAACCTAGTTTAAGTTAATTGCGTCTCGTGTAACTTGCTGGTTTTTAGACAACTTAAACAGTGAAAACTTGAGGAGATGAATACGTCCAACACTTAAAGGGACAGTGTGTCCAAGATGGCGGCGACGTGAGCCGCCGAGTACAACGCCGTGGTGACGACGTTGGCCTCGCTCAGAGGTCATACATACCATAATAACACTACTTAAGGATCAACAGGAGTCAGAGGGCGGCGGGTTGTACCACAGTTATCACACTTTCACAAGCGTGTCAAGAACTACAGTGGCCTTCAGGTAACCTGGAAACTCTCTCTCTAGTTTGTCCCTTCTGGGCTACTGTAGGAACATGGAGCAGCTCTCTATGTAGATATGAAGTGCTCATTCTTAGTTTCAGGTGATTATACATGAATGAAAACATAGTTATGAGTATCATATTACATTTCAGATCCCCAGAAACGCTACACACTGGCCCTTTAAGAGAATGTTTGCAGGCTAATAACGTATGAACTGATGTGTTTTGGTGAAAGTGGACGACCTGAGTGTGTGTGTGTGTGTGTGTGTGTGTGTGTGTGTGTGTGTGTGTGTGTGTGTGTGTGTGTGTGTGTGTGTGTGTGTGTGTGTGTGTGTGTGTGAGGCTCAGTCTTCCCTCATGGCAGTGATTTAGGAGCAGCCATTAGAGGCAAAGCAACGTTCATCCATCCACCAGAGTGGAATGATAAAAGTTTCACTAAAGCATCGATCGGACTCCTCGGTCAGCGGACGGTTCAACATGTCATCACTCTGGAAAACACCTGTGACAGCCTGAACATCAAGATATCAACCTGTGATATCTGTAAAGAGAACAATGTTACTTTACACATGACGGATCGTAAACGTGGAGATATCTCGGTCTGTTTGCACACACTCATTTACGCTGGTTTCATTAGAGCTCCTCACATTACGCAGGTCACACCTCAGGGAGCAGACTGTTTATCACACAACGCACACGTCATTGATGTGAGTACACCAATCATTAACTGTAAATCCATTTAAACCGGGTCCTTGAGCCTCGATGAGGTTCTCTCGCCCACGTGTGTGTTAAGGAATTACCAGATATGTAGATTTCCTCCAAATTGAACAACAAGATTGTGGAACAAGAAGTCAACGTTGAGTTATTTGTCACGTAACGTCTGTGCTTCAGTAACAGCACTTCCCTAGTTATTTTAACCCAAAAGATGATCTTTTCCAAAACCTAACTAAGTAGTTTAGTTGTCTCAACCTAACTAAGTAGTTCCGTTGCCTCAACCTAACTAAGTAGTTTAGTTGTCTAAACCTAACTAAGTAGTGTTGTTGTCTAAACCTAACTAAGTAGTTTAGTTGTCTAAACCTAACTAAGTAGTTTAGTTGTCTAAACCTAACTAAGTAGTGTTGTTGCCTAAACCTAACTAAGTAGTTTTGTTGTCTCAACCTAACTAAGTAGTTTTGTTGTCTCAACCTAACTAAGTAGTTTTGTTGTCTCAACCTAACTAAGTAGTTTTGTTGTCTCAACCTAACTAAGTAGTTTTGTTGTCTCAACCTAACTAAGTAGTTTTGTTGTCTCAACCTAACTTAGTAGTTTAGTTGTCTAAACCTAACTTAGTAGTTTAGTTGTCTAAACCTAACTAAGTAGTTTTGTTGTCTCAACCTAACTTAGCAGTTTTGTTGCCTTAACCTAACTACGTTGTTTCCTGTGAAGAAGGACATTTATTTTGAAAAGGCTGTATTGTAACAAGCATAAATCGACACGTGTTGCTGCATAAGATATTATATAGAAAACACAGACTGGAAGTCTGATTATTTTTATTTATTTGGATTAAAATCATACGCAATCATACAACATGTAGTGAAATTATTTTGTGCTTTGCTCCAGAAAGTAATTAACAAATACAAAAAATAGAATAGAATACTATAAATAAAATAAACCAAATACAAAAAATAATATTTGACAAAGGAAACAATCAAAACAATGTATCAGTACGTTTGTGAGACGTGAAACCGTTAGATCAGTGATGTAGTCGGTGGATAAATAGCAGCATAATATAAATGTTGACTTATTGAAGATGCTACAGCCGACAGGAAACTGCTGACAGAGCGAGAGGAAGTGGGAACAACCTAATGGACAGTTAGCCGCCTGCAGGCTTCTGCTGAGATGATGTTTATCTCCCTGGTGAGTTTCCTCATCTCCTCACAGCTGGATCCTCTCAAAGCAAAACGTGTCAGGACACACTGTACGGCTGACAGTGTGTCCACACACACACACACACACCATCATTACATGTACAGATGCTACCAATGATGATGTGGTTCATCTGGCTCCATACAGATCAGCTGATTGTACAAATTATTTTGTGCGTTTTATTAGAAATATAAAGGTTGCATCAGTTTCGGTTAGTTTTTTTAATATACTAATTAGTGGGTTTAACAGATTATATTCCAGACTCTCTGATGTTTTTTTTAAAGTTTAAGTATATGCACAGACACGCTGGTTTTACTGGTTTTTGGCCTCTTAGTTGAATCTTAAAGATAGTTTAGACAATAGTGTTCTTCCAACTTTGTGTCAATAGACTGTTTATCAGAAGTGGATGTCACTCATTGGTTTGGGGACTACAGTTTAAAACCCGTTGGGCTCTAGCCCTAGTTTTAGGCCTCTAGCCCTATTTTTAGGCCTCTGCTCGAAAATGGCATACCCATACTAAAAAGACTGCAATTCTGTAACTACAAGGTCTATTTTAATAATTTTGATGTTATAAAACAGTAAATATTGTGTATGTGTTACTGGTTAATAGCAAATGAAGATGGCACACAGCTCAAATTGAAAAGTTTCAGGTTCGCCTGGAGTATCTTTTTTGAATGATGCAAATGAAACGGCGTACTCCTTTCCAGTATTTCACAGAAAATCCTTTGTTTTATATCACGTTGTTCTCTTTAGAGTTCCGGTCTTCATCATTATCATCGCCGCCCTCTGGGCCGAGCAGCCGTCCTGCAGTCGCACATCTGTAATGAATAAATGATAACGTGTTCTCGGAGTTCCCCTGCAGCTGCTGCTGCTTCCTGCACGTTCTCCTGATTTAAAGCCCACATGCTGACGTGAAGCAGGTTCACATCAAACCTCCGGTTTATTCTACTTTTAATCTCCATTCTGCACAGATGTAGTATTCAAAATGGCCCAGATCATAGCAGGACGATATTCATCACGGCCTCGCTCACATTGGAGCTTTAGGCTGCAATAAAAGCAGCTTTTTTTCCGCCTGAGATGTTCAATAAAATGATATCATAGCTCTGCTCTCGATGAGAAGAATAAATGACCCTTTTATTACGCTTTGATTGGACCGCAAGTGGTTACCAAAGAGGGATTTGAATGTTATTTTAATGATAATATAATATATGGATGAGTGCGTCTTCCTTTCCACAGGATGACTTCCATTTCAAGTTCAGACCGGCTGGGAGCTTCCTGTAATGCGTTTCCTTGTGTTTTTGTAACACATTTAAAATCAATTTGTGCAGCTTCTGACTGCATTAAAACCTGTAACAGTCTACGTTTGTTCTGTCTGTCTGTCTGGTCTGTATCGTGTGAAGGTGTGGATACACAGTCAGCCTTCATGTAATAAGGACTTTTTAAGGATTTAATCTTCAGAAGGAAAGCCAGACCTTCTATTTGTGGCAGTTTAACTCAGCCTTCTGCTCTAAATACATATTTCAGCTCATTCTTTTATTAAATAAGCTTTTTATTTAGCTCCACTAGCCTGAACGTTCTGCTCTGAATGAAGCGCCAACGACTCGTGAACTTCCACACAGACTGAAACCTTGTGCTTCTGGAAACGAGAGGATTTGACTCGTTCGACCTCGGCTGCGTACCCGACCGTGTGTTTCAGCTTGGGGGGGGGGGGGGGATGGGCTGCAGGGTGAGTAGAGGAGGCCATGTAGCTCCCAGCGAGAGCTCGCCCCTTGATCCCAAGAGCAGAACAGGAACACCGGCACTGCTGTATTCAATACAATAACAGCATAACGTAAAGCTGCAGCTGATTGTGAAATATTGTTGTGTCGTCTCTGTTCTGCAGACTTTGTGTTTGAAGAGACTCTGATGACTTAAAGGTGTTAACATCCACACCTGTACTGAAACCAGAGCGATGCAGGAAATCAATAATAATTTATGGTACGACCGAAGAAATACAACTTAAACCTCAACACGTAAAAGAGTGTTTTTATCTTCAGAACCTGGGATTCATTCATGACGTTGAGCTGACAGAAGGTCTTATGTGAAGCTCTTAGTCGTCATTCATTGTACCTGGATTATTATTATTATTATGAAAATCTCCACAACGACAGGAGAGACGAGGGTTTAATCTCTCGACACATACGTTCATGGAACCATCGGTGTCTGGATGAGAGAACAAACTTGGACTCTACATTAAATCTTTTGATCTAGAATCTTGCAGATTCAATCCCAGACTCATTTCTCCTGCCGCTTTGCCCCAGAGCCGGCTTTCCCGGGATTATTGAGTGCGGCGTCCCACCTTTTGGGGGCGGGGGGGGGGGGGGGGGGGCACGTTTGGTGACTGCAGCTGTGTACAGAGTTGGGGATCAAATATGGAGGCCAGAGCGACGGGATCTGTCGTCTGTTTGGGGGATTTGCTTTGGTTTCCATGCATGTGCTGAAAGGATTGGAGTGGGATCAAACCCCCTCTGAACCCCTCCCCCTCCCCCACCACCACATCCCGTCTCCTCCCACCCGTCGCTCCAGTGGTGGAGGGATATGGAGCGATGGCGGCTTAACACCCTCCAAACCCAGATGCTGCACGTCTCCCCACTAAACCCCCCCCCATCACTCTGCGGATGAACTGGTGCTCCACTTTGCCGTGGATCCACTCAGACTTTGGGGAATCCCTTTGTGTCTGTAGGCTGGAACGAGGAGAGGAAAGAAGAGGGTTTATCTGGAACACGACAGGTTTCTGATGAACAGACAAAGACATTAAAGTGTCGTGTGTCTTTTAGAGGCTCTCGGGCAAATTCATTCCCCCAAAGACAAAAAGGGAAGAGGCTCCAGCTTTGGGCTTTAAAAAGTATTGATGGTAATGAAAGAACCTCTTTTAGCATCCAAGCAGGACGCGGATCAGCAGAGGAACGGGGCCGCGTCCCAATTCTGTTCAGTAGATATTTGTCAGAAGAAGCCGAGATGTGTCAGTAGAGGACTGATGAGATACGGAGGTGATGCTCAGTAGTGATGCTGTGTACTGTTGGTGTACTGCAGTATCAGTGTAGTATTAGTACTGTGAGTACACTACAGTATCAGTGTAGTGTTAGTACTGTGAGTACACTACAGTATCAGTGGTAGTGTACTACAGTATCAGTAGTAGTATTCTATAGTATCAGTATTATGTATTGTGTACTACAGTATCAGTAGTTGTGTACTATAGTATCAGTAGTTGTGTACTACAGTATCAGTAGTTGTGTACTACAGTATCAGTACAGTATCAGTAGTTGTGTACTACAGTATCAGTAGTTGTGTACTATAGTATCAGTAGTTGTGTACTACAGTATCAGTACAGTATCAGTAGTTGTGTACTACAGTATCAGTAGTTGTGTACTATAGTATCAGTAGTTGTGTACTACAGTATCAGTAGTTGTGTACTATAGTATCAGTAGTTGTGTACTACAGTATCAGTACAGTATCAGTAGTTGTGTACTACAGTATCAGTAGTTGTGTACTATAGTATCAGTAGTTGTGTACTACAGTATCAGTACAGTATCAGTAGTTGTGTACTACAGTATCAGTAGTTGTGTACTATAGTACCAGTAGTTGTGTACTATAGTATCAGTAGTTGTGTACTACAGTATCAGTAGTTGTGTACTACAGTATCAGTAGTTGTGTACTATAGTATCAGTAGTTGTGTACTACAGTATCAGTAGTTGTGTACTATAGTATCAGTAGTTGTGTACTACAGTATCAGTAGTTGTGTACTATAGTACCAGTAGTTGTGTACTACAGTATCAGTAGTTGTGTACTATAGTATCAGTAGTTGTGTACTACAGTATCAGTAGTTGTGTACTATAGTATCAGTAGTTGTGTACTACAGTATCAGTAGTTGTGTACTATAGTACCAGTAGTTGTGTACTATAGTACCAGTAGTTGTGTACTACAGTATCAGTAGTTGTGTACTATAGTATCAGTAGTTGTGTACTATAGTATCAGTAGTTGTGTACTACAGTATCAGTAGTTATGTACTACAGTATCAGTAGTTGTGTACTACAGTATCAGTAGTTGTGTACTACAGTATCAGTACAGTATCAGTAGTTGTGTACTACAGTATCAGTAGTTGTGTACTATAGTACCAGTAGTTGTGTACTACAGTATCAGTAGTTGTGTACTATAGTATCAGTAGTTGTGTACTACAGTATCAGTAGTTGTGTACTACAGTACCAGTAGTTGTGTACTACAGTATCAGTAGTTGTGTACTACAGTATCAGTAGTTGTGTACTACAGTATCAGTAGTTGTGTACTACAGTATCAGTAGTTGTGTACTATAGTACCAGTAGTTGTGTACTATAGTATCAGTAGTTGTGTACTACAGTATCAGTAGTTGTGTACTATAGTACCAGTAGTTGTGTACTATAGTACCAGTAGTTGTGTACTACAGTATCAGTAGTTGTGTACTATAGTACCAGTAGTTGTGTACTATAGTACCAGTAGTTGTGTACTACAGTATCAGTAGTTGTGTACTATAGTATCAGTAGTTGTGTACTACAGTATCAGTAGTTATGTACTACAGTATCAGTAGTTGTGTACTACAGTATCAGTAGTTGTGTACTATAGTACCAGTAGTTGTGTACTACAGTATCAGTAGTTGTGTACTACAGTATCAGTAGTTGTGTACTATAGTACGTATCAGTAGTTGTGTACTACAGTACCAGTAGTTGTGTACTATAGTACCAGTAGTTGTGTACTATAGTACCAGTAGTTGTGTACTATAGTATCAGTAGTTGTGTACTATAGTACCAGTAGTTGTGTACTATAGTACCAGTAGTTGTGTACTATAGTACCAGTAGTTGTGTACTATAGTATCAGTAGTTGTGTACTACAGTATCAGTAGTTGTGTACTACAGTATCAGTAGTTGTGTACTACAGTATCAGTAGTTGTGTACTATAGTACCAGTAGTTGTGTACTATAGTACCAGTAGTTGTGTACTACAGTATCAGTAGTTGTGTACTATAGTATCAGTAGTTGTGTACTACAGTATCAGTAGTTATGTACTACAGTATCAGTAGTTGTGTACTACAGTATCAGTAGTTGTGTACTATAGTACCAGTAGTTGTGTACTACAGTATCAGTAGTTGTGTACTACAGTATCAGTAGTTGTGTACTACAGTATCAGTAGTTATGTACTACAGTATCAGTAGTTGTGTACTACAGTATCAGTAGTTGTGTACTATAGTACCAGTAGTTGTGTACTATAGTACCAGTAGTTGTGTACTATAGTATCAGTAGTTGTGTACTACAGTATCAGTAGTTGTGTACTATAGTACCAGTAGTTGTGTACTATAGTACCAGTAGTTGTGTACTATAGTATCAGTAGTTGTGTACTATAGTACCAGTAGTTGTGTACTATAGTATCAGTAGTTGTGTACTATAGTACCAGTAGTTGTGTACTATAGTACCAGTAGTTGTGTACTATAGTATCAGTAGTTGTGTACTATAGTACCAGTAGTTGTGTACTATAGTACCAGTAGTTGTGTACTATAGTATCAGTAGTTGTGTACTATAGTACCAGTAGTTGTGTACTATAGTATCAGTAGTTGTGTACTATAGTACCAGTAGTTGTGTACTATAGTACCAGTAGTTGTGTACTATAGTATCAGTAGTTGTGTACTATAGTACCAGTAGTTGTGTACTATAGTACCAGTAGTTGTGTACTATAGTATCAGTAGTTGTGTACTACAGTACCAGTAGTTGTGTACTATAGTACCAGTAGTTGTGTACTATAGTACCAGTAGTTGTGTACTACAGTATCAGTAGTTGTGTACTATAGTATCAGTAGTTGTGTACTATAGTACCAGTAGTTGTGTACTATAGTACCAGTAGTTGTGTACTACAGTACCAGTAGTTGTGTACTACAGTATCAGTAGTTGTGTACTATAGTATCAGTAGTGTAGTCGCTGCAGGAGGAGCTGTCCGTGGTGCTGAAGCTCTTCTCTCTGCAGTGAGTCTCATTCAGAACACTTTCACTTCTTGTCTCACCTTCAGCTGAAGACAAAGGGGCCTCTGAGGGGCCTCTCAGTCTGAGGGGCCTCAGCGGGCCCTCGGGGATCGACCGCTCGTCTGAAACGGCCCAAGTGATTCGTGTCAATGAGTCTAAACGACAACCCAGAGAACCGTCCACATTTAACTTCCCCGTGTAGTGAACCTCGCCGCCAGGATCTCTATTGATCTACCGCCAGCCTCAGGAGCATACGGACACACACACACACACACACACACACACACACACACACACACACACACACACACACACACAGACTTCCCTTCAGCCTCGGGCTGTAATTTGTCTCCTGCCGTCCCTCTCCTCCTCTCCTTGGAGCATTTATGTAGATTATTGCTGGAAAAGTAGGTTAAGATGAATGTTGTACCCAATACAACGGAGACGTTCTCAAAGCCCACCAGTGCAGGGAGAGTGAGGAAGCTGGTCTTACTGGTGTTTGTTGGGGGGGATGGGGGTATCCCATCTGGCCTCCACACTGTATTCCTTCAGTCTATACGCTGTAACTGGTCCAGGATTTGGTGTTCTGTTTAGAAAAGAAACAACCTGAAACGTCACCAGACTCCCTGTTTAAAAACCCTGTTTTAAGAGTCTTTTATAAGCAGTGTTGTCGTTTGCTGGGACATTGAATGGTTTCTCCTCACGTTACTGTCTCTGTTTATGAGCTGTCCAGTGAAACGCCTCCTAACACACAGTGTGAGCTCCCTCTGGTTCTACATGGGCCCTAAATGTCAGGCCCTCTGCAGCGTCCTGAGATTACATTTGATTGAGACATTTAACAGAAAGGAAAAATAGCTCTCTGACCTTTAGAAATCCCGCCTCTGTCTCTCTCTCCTCCCACAGAACACAAGTGTTTCTAATAGACACACACATTGAAGTGTACACAAACACATAATCTAATATGGAGCGATGTCTATCTCTCAATAACGTTCTTCTAAATGTCATTTCATCGGTGAGCTGGAGGAGAGCTCACCACCTCCTCCTCCTCCTCCTCCTGATTGGTGCCTGAGATAAGACGCCCGTTATCGTTATTATCTCCACATCCTCTCACTAAACATCGGCACGCTTCCATTCTCCACACTCGCTGCGGAAAATCATGTTTTCTGAAACTGATGTGGGCCAAGAAGTCTTTAAAGGGATAATAAAAACAATAAGCTGCGGAAATGTTTAACCTTTTACCACCAAATGCTCCGCCTGCAGCTGTTACTATGATATCAATGTGAACTTATATGATGGAAATGATTCATTAGGAACAACCCGTTGAGATGGACCATCTATACAATACGAGCAGAATTACAACATTTAACAAGAACACATAACATAGTTAATATGATAACATATGATGAAAAGAAACACAAAATACAAATAAATATGAAATAATAAGACAATAAGACAATTAAGATAATTAAACAATATTAAATATGGCAAAACCAAACAAAAAATAATAATACAAATAAATATGAAATAATAAGGCCTACAAAATCATGAATACAAATGTATATTTATATATATAAATAGATGGTTGTTGATCATTAGTATTTGAGGTGGTTTTTACGTGACTAATTGTCTCCTCCATGAGGTCTGACGAGCAGCAGACAATGAAACCCAGCAGCCAGAAAATGTGAATCATTTGTTCGTCTTCAAAGCGGCGAGCGCTCGGTGTCCTGAGTCCTGTTAAAGGGTATATTTGTAGGGGGGGGGGGAGGGGGGGGAGGGGTTTCTTTTTTTAGGATAGATAATAAAGGTGGAGGGAGGAGGAGGGGGGGGGGGGATGATCTCATAGCTGCTGCAGACGTCAGGCAGGATGCTTTGTTTCCGCTGGTGGCAGAATTATTACTTTAAAGAAGAATCCTGAGGTCACGTTGAGCTGCAGAATACTTCTGTCTGTTTGTACTTTTCTGTTACATCTTTCTGTGCGTTGACCCAGTTTGACACGTTTTATTTAATCACAACTTTAAGGTATCACGACTGGGTCGTTAAAGAAAATATAAAATAGATGAAGTGTATTACATCTATATGTTTGCTATTAACAACAAATCCCCTGAAAAGACAAAAAAACTGTATCTAAAAACACCTCACAAATTTACATTTTTTAAGGCTCCATAACTTCCTCAAACAGCTGGTCACTGTAGTGTTTTATCAAACAAACAGGAGGAAATAGTGCCTTCATTGGGGACTATTTTCAGCGGCGGATGAATCCACATTTGGTGTGATTGAGTCAGAATAAACTACAGAGGAAGAAGATCATTCATTTAATTCATTGTTGTTGGTGTTTGTCTGAACATGTGATTTGTTGACAAGAAAAAAAAGTATTTATTCAAGTTTCTCACCAAAAGCTACATTTTACAGATTACATTTGAACACATCATAACGTTATAATTAAAGTCGCCCAGTATTGATTTTCACTGAGCAGAATAAGAATGTAACCCAATGCTCTCCTCCGTTAACGTTAGCCGTTAGCCGTTAGCCGTTAGCCGTTAGCTCCGTTGTTTAGCCGAGCAGGACCGTGCTGCTCGCGGGCTGCTAACAGCTAACAGCTAACAGCTAACTAGCTCTCCTGCTGCTGATTTCAACATTATTATTGTTGTTTATAATGTGACATCAGGGAAACATGCAGGAGAGTGTTTAACCACACGTGTGGAGTACTAGTTTGCACATGTGCAGTAGCGTTCGTGCAGGATGTAGATGACATAATACGTAATATTTGATCCCCGATTTAGCATTTGAGGCTATACTGGAGGAATCTCTGCTCTTTGTACCAGATCTAATTATATTATTAATATATGAAACATTGAGGGTTTTAATTACTTAATGTTGGTAACTTCATCCATAACCAACCCTTCATTCTCTCTCTATTGAGCTTGTTTCATCTGGTCTTCCATCCAAAAAGAAAGAGGGATCTCTCTTCTTCACTTCCTTTTTCCCTTTTAATTCTTTTTGTGTCTTATTATCTGTTCAGTTCAGACGGGATGATCCCTGAATCGTCAGGCTTTTTATAAGAATGAACACTTGTATGAGATTAAATAAAGAAGAGGACTATCCTCCTCCTCCTCCTCGTCAGTGTCTTACCCTCCTCTCCACTTCTTTATCCTTTTTCTTTCTATCACGCTCATCGTATTCTCCTCTGGGAGCGAGAGAGGAAATGAGACGGGGCCGAGGTAATTAAATTGCATTCAGCGGTGAGATCTGTGTGTGTGTGTGTGTGTGTGTGTGTGTGTGTGTGTGTGTGTGTAGGAGGATGGTGATTACGGGGACGCTCCTTTTCATCACTCTTTTCATCGTCTTTTAGCAGCATGTTTTCACGGTGGACTCGTGTCTGGCTGTTGTTCTTCGTACTCTCTTTCTCTCTCTTTCTCTCTCTTTCTGTCAGATCACAAACATTTGAACACATCTCGTGAACCAATCTCATATTCTGACGCTGAATCAGGCTTTCTTTTTCCTTCAGCAACAACACAAATAGCTTTCCGTCTTCACAAATGAATCATGCATTATGTAATCGTTACCAAAATAGAAAGAAATTGAGGCTTGATAAAGCAGGACGCAGGTTTAGCCAACAGCTAACTAATCGATTTAAATTCTCATGAATGGTGTCACATATGACGGTGTCACATATGACGGTGTCACATATGACGGTGTGACGGTGTCACATATGACGGTATCACATATGACGGTGTCACATATGACGGTGTCACATATGACGGTGACACATATGACGGTGTCACATATGACGGGGGTTCTCAAAGACTGTGGGCCCCCCCCCCCCCCTCTCCTTTTTCCTGGATCTTGATTATTTTATTTGATCCCATTGACAGTCATCAACGATAGCCTGATATAGCTGTTAGACATCACTTCAGACTACAGCAAATACATGAAAGACGGTCTGAGACTTTTATTAGTTTCTGACTCTGTGACATTTGACAACTAATGTAACATGTTTTCACTTTCATTCACTGACCCTGGAGCCTCTGATATATGACACACCAGAGGGTGGCCTAACTTATTCTGAAAAGTTGGTGTCAAACAGGCGGCAAACTCCGGATCTTTAAAGTGAAGCCAAAGCTTCATGTGTTAAAGCTGCATTCTCTCCAGTGTCCACCAGGGGGCGACTCCTCTGGTTGTATAGAAGTCTATGAGAAAATGACTCTACTTCTCTCTTGATTTATTACCTCAGTAAACATTGTAAACATGAGTTTATGGTCTCAATCTCTAGTTTCAAGTCTTCTTCAATACAGCATGATGTTCATTTAGTACATTATGGTCCATTTAGAGTCAAACAGACCATAAAGCAGGGGATGCTTTAGGGCGGGGCTACACAGTGATTGACAGGTCTCTACCAGAGACGTATACGGCGTCTCTACGTCACTCCTCCTCAGTCCAGATATGGTCACTTCCTGTTCACTGGTTGCAAAAAAAACAACATGGCGACGGCCAAAATGCCGAACTCGAGGCTTCATAATGTCAGTCTACAAACCGATGTCCTCTTCTTATATAAAGACTATGGTATCGAGACCAGGTCCTATAAAACCTCCACATTCCTCTGTCCTAGAATAATAATCTGTCCATTTTCCTTGTGATTATTCAACACATTAATTCAGGAATAAAGCAAGTATAAAACATAATAAAGGTCCTACAATGACAGTGAGGAGATATTAAGGAACAGAGTTTGGTAATAAAGCCGGACCCCTTGAGGCTCTCATCATGACATTTATTGTCTTTTATTGTTAATCTGTCGCTATGAACACGTTCAGATCTAATAACGCCTCTTTAATGTAGCGTTATGTTTGATAATATTATGCAATGGCTGTTTAAATACTGAATAATGTTTTTATAGCAACAAAACAATCATACTTTTAACGCTTTATGTTCCTCCCGTCTCCTCACGTCCTCTCTCCTTTCCTTTTGTTGTCTTTCACTTTCCTTTCCTTTTCTTTCTTTCCTTGTTTCCTTGTCTCATTTTCTCTTCTTCCATTTCCTTCATCTCCTCTCATCCTATCTCCTCTACGTTCTCTTCCTCTCCTCTCTTCTTCTTTCCTCTCCTCTGTTCTTTGTTCTCATTCTATCAGAATCAGCCCAGTAGCTCCTCCTGTTCTAGGACTCAGGAATCAAACACACTTTGAAACAGAACTTTGTCTCCTGAGTGTCTTCACTTCATTCCTCCTCCTCCCTGTTTGTCTATCTGTCTCTGTTAAGGTCGGCTGATTCAGTTAAAGTGACGGCGGTTCTCTCCTCTCCTCATTCTCTGCTCCGCCGATCAGATTCCCATCGATCGGACGTTCTCAGAGATGAGCGAGCGAGGAGAGCGTCCTCTTCCTCTGTCCGACACATTTATCCTCTTTGATTTATTCTTCTCCCCTTTTTCCTCCCAAACCCTCTGAATAACAGCAGTCTTTTTCCTGCTTTTCATCGTCGGTCCGCTGTGTTACGTAAAGCCGACCAATTAAGAGCAGGTCTTCCTTTGGCCTCCGGGCACCACGGAGTCGTAATGAGCAGATCAGACGTCCACTGCGCTCAGCAGAGCGGTGTGTTGGTCTGCAGGGTCACATGGTGCAGGGATACATCTGCTGGTGCTTCCACCCTCTCAGAGATGACCCGGGCATTCAGTGCACATAACTAGGATGAGATTCCTCACTGATTAAAAAACGTCGTTCCGTTGCTCTCTTTGTATTTTATGACGTAAAGACTTGTTTGTCTTTAACGCGCCGGTATCGAGGAATCGTAACCGGTATCAGGAAGGAAAAAAGTTTTGTGAACTTGCTACATTTTTCTCTGTCTGCTTGTTTAACATTTAGTTTAGCTTGTCTGGTCCTTCAGGGGACAAACACCTGGTCTCCTCTCTCTGCCTGTCAGATCACAACATGTATGTGTTCACACATAAGACTCCTTATTCCTGGATGTCTTCTTCATGTTTCAACGACTGAGCCAAGATATCCTGATAGTGCTGTTTGACATGACTTCAGACGTGTGTTTGCATTATGGCATTTATTAGTTTCTGACTTTGGAAAAAGTGGGAAAAAATAGTTTGTGGTTGACAGAGTGAGACTTAATAAATAAGAGGCTCGATGAGG